>JAKTPY010000055.1:0-46656 GCA_030556385.1 Nakaseomyces kungkrabaensis | reverse complement strand
ACTTCTGGGGTGGTCTTGTTGTCAGTGCCAACAGTGTAGGTGGTACTGGTGAAGACCGTAGATGGGACACTGTCTGTACCAGGAGTGTAGAAGGTGCTTGTTAAGGTCACTGGGGTCTCGACGATGACCACGACTTCTGGGGTGGTCCTGTTGTCAGTGCCAACAGTATAGGTGGTACTTGTGAAGGCCGTAGATGGGACACTGTCTGTACCTGGAATGAACGATGTTATTGTTGTCGTATTTGGAGGATATACCTGATCATTTGGTATACATTGATCCAGTAAAGGGTTGTAAAAGTAACCATCAGTACATTCCCTTCCAGGTGGCTTGGGTGTTGGACACGGAACGTTAATATAGTATATTGTCTTAGTCAATGGGACTTGTTGTGCAGGTACCGATATTATGGAGTATTCCGTGCTTACTGTTGATGTTGCCCCCCCACTATAAACACAGCTGGTAACATAGTCAATATTACCAGGGCAGCCTTGTGCTTGATCATCCAAATAGAACAAATAGGGGGATAAATCTGTGACTGTGCGCTTTGGGTATTTATCAACAACAAAAGAAATATTAATTGTGGAATCATAATCACGATTATTGTAGAATATTCTAATCGGATAATACGTATTTTTATCAAGGTAAACACTTAAACTATTTCTGCTAACCTGTCCCCAAATTGAAAAAACTTGATAATTACCAAAATTATCAATAGTACTATCTAGTTTACAGCAATCAAAGGCATTTTTCGCACCGAAATTCATAAATAATAAATCATCGGCATAAATTGAAAAGGTATGCACACCTGAAACCAATGGTTTAAAATAACCATATAAAATCATTGTATAATTAGTTACCTCCAGAGGCTTATTGTAATTATAAGCAGATGGGAGTGAAGCATTTTCTGCTCTACAACCATAAGCTGGTCTGTGATGAAAATTTAAGTTTCCTGAAACACCTTCAACCTTTGCAATAAGGTGATGCTTCTTATAACCTGTACGTGGGTAATCCACATCTAGATACTCTGGATCCCAACAAATATAGGTATTATTAAATATTACTGGTTTATCTCTTAATTTACAGGTATAACTATCGTTGTTAGGGCATTTGACCCATGGGTTCAGGTAATCATATTCATAAATTTCCATATTCAAACCCTTAGCATTTGGAGCCCCGTTTGGAGAACAGCCTAAAGGATACGGGTTTTGATAATTCTGGGCAGAAGCCAGAATGGCGTTTAAAAACACAAATAAAAACCGCGCAACTCTGAGGTTCATGATTGCCGTGCTATTTTAATTTGTTTTATTTCTATAACTCTTATTCTGAAAGATATTAGAAAAAAATTGTGATATAATTCCAAAATGCATCGCCATTAAATACCAAAGTAAAAAAAAAATTAAATATAAAAATAAAAATAAAGAGACAATAAAACCATATTGTTTTTCGTAGGCGAATTTGTGACATAACCTAATTCATAATGATAAAATTATACTCCTATTATCCTCCATTGTTTGAATTAGTTCATCCGTTGTTTTGATGTTAACCTTTGCCAAAAAAAAAAAAAAAAAAAAAAAAAAAAAAAAAAAAAAAAATAAAAAAAAAAAAAAAAAAAAAAAAAAAAAAAAAAAAAAAAAAAAAAAAAAAAAAAAAAAAAAAAAAAAAAAAAAAATAATAAAAAATTAATGTAATTTGCATTAATTTTAAATTTTTTTTATTAATTTTTGCTGTTCTCTGATCTTTTGTTAAAAGTTTACTGTTTTTTTGTTCTTTTTGTTCTTTTGTTCTTTTTGTTCTTTTTGTTCTTTTGTTTTTTTGTTATTTTGTTGTTTTTTGTTTTTGATCTTCTGTTAAAAGTTTTTGATCTTCTATTAAAAGTTTTTGATCTTTTTTTAAAAAGTTTTTGATCTTTTTGTTATTTTGTTCTTTTTGTTAAAAGTATTTGATCTTTTTTTTTAGAAGTTTTTGATCTTTTTTTTAAAAGTTTTTGATCTTTTTTTTTAAAAGTTTTTGATCTTTTGTTATTTTGTTCTTTTTGTTAAAAGTTTTTGATCTTTTGTTATTTTGTTCTTTTGTTCTTTTGTTCTTTTGTTTTTTTTGTTAAAAGTTTTTGTTCTTTTGTTCTTTTTTTCAGTTTTTTTTTGCTTTTGTCATTTACTGATAGTAACTCTCAAAGGTTACTATTTATTAACGCCTGCTGGCGGAGATTAAAATCATTTTGTTAATCAAAGTGTTTCTTTGCAATTAAAACATGCGATAGAATCATTTTGAGGATTTAAACAAAAACATTCCTTTTTTTTTTTTATTCCTTTAATTTTTTTTAACTATATTACGTTATTTGTTTGTGATAATTTTAGCAATAAGTCCTACATGATAAATTTGATAAAGAAAGGTTCTGAAAATACAAGAAAAGATAGAAAAAATATGTTGGTTATTGTATAATGAAGGTAGACTAATTCGGAAAAAAAAATAAAATTATAAAAAAGTTTTAATTATGGAAATATTGTGATGATAAAAAATGACCTATCTCTTATATGTTTTGTTGCCGTTATAAGAAATTATTTTATATAAAGTGGATCCCAAAATATCAGCATTAATTGGTTTTGTTTGTTTATGAAACACAATTATTTGGTTATTTTTTTTACTATTGGGCTCGGAAATATAAGCTTCCAAGATTGTTCTGGTTATTTATATAATTTAATATCATCATCTGTATATGTGATGAAATAAAATATATTCATTGAAAAAGTATAGAATCATATGATAACTTATAGTGTTCAGTCACTAATGAGTGTTTTTAGTGTTTGAATATAAAATAAATAAATAAATATTGATGATATGATATAATCAAAAAATTTGGATATTGTGGTATGAACTTATAGTCTATGTAATATATAAAAATTCTATGTAGAGTCGTGAAATTATAGTAGCCTATAACCTTCCGTATTGGTGTTGTAACGCATCTACTTGTTGTTTTAGTGATTGCAGGTTCCCCAGTATATCTTGAGCACTCATTTGGTTATTAGGAGGTTGGTTTTGGTTGTTGTAAACAGGTGAGGCGTTATTTGCAACCCTTTGGTTACCTGTGTTATTTTGTTGATAATTACCTTGAAAGTCAGATTGAAAGTATTGCGCCATTCCTTGTTGCTGTGGTTGTTGCATAGCATTTAATGATGGTCTTTGTTGCTGTAGAGGTTGTGAATTTTGATGTTGCAAAACAGGCTGTTGGTACTGATTATATGATCCCATAGAGCCGGTTGTGTTGTTGTATACTGGTAATTGTTGACTTGTGGCTGTTGGTTGTATACGCTGTTGCTGCATTCCCGGTAAAGCCGTTTGCATGTTGTTCCCATAGGAAGGATTTGGACTTAATTGACCAGTTAGATTAGAATGAATGTTTGTTTGACTACTATTTGGAGATGGTGAATGGGAGAGCAACGATTTGAAATAGTTTCCAGCTGCGTTATTTGCAGATAGCATGCTTGGTGATTCAACACGTAAATTATTCATTCCGGTATTGTTAGGAAGTTGTAAACCACTGTTTGAAATTGTTGGACTCATAATTGAAGATTGTTGAGGTTGTTGTAGAGTCTGTGGTGAAACGTTTTGATGATTTCGGTTTGTAGGAGTTTGAGTTTGCTGTTGTGGTTGTGGTTGGAGAACCACCTGAGGCGGTTGCTGTTGCTGCTGCTGCAAAGTACTTTGCTGAGCGGTGTGCTGTTGTTGCATATGTTGTATTTGTGATATCTGTTGTGGCATTTGCTGTGAGGTCGTTTGTTGTTGCATCTGCGACATTTGCGGTTGGCCATTTTGCATTTGGTTTTGTGGGACCATATTTTGTTGGGCCGTAGAATTAGGGCTTAATGGCATTGAATTCATATTCACAACGTTATTTTGGTTAGAGAAGCTTTGTGCATTTGGTTCAGGTGAGGAAATATTTGGTTGGTTCTGCCCAGCAGTATTAGCAGGTTTGAAGTGCTGTTTCATTAAATAATTTGCTGACCCAGTTGCTGTAGGTTTTAACGGTTCCATTACCTCAGTCTGGTTATTTGGTGGCATTATAGGAGGATTATCAAATTGGGAAGGTAGAGTAGAAGTGTCCATATGGGACTTCATCAAATAATTTGCAGACCCAGTGGCAGTTGGTTTTAGTGGTTGTAAAACAGGTTCACTTGTGTTGTTAGAATTACTGCTTGGAGTTGGATACTGATTCATTACATTAATTCCTGTACTGAATATAGATGGATTTTGACTATTTGTTGCATTTAGTGCATTTCCTTGGGTTAGCGGTGGAATTTGGGTTACAGAGTCTGGTGCTTGGATCTGTTTAAAGTGTGATAACGAGTCTTTCATATCACTTAATATTTCACGCTCTTCTTCGGTTTCTTGTTGCTCTGTGGGAACTGAGGAAACCAATGCACTATTTTTCTTTTTCTTAGCTAATTGTTTCAGTAATTGATCCATTGGTAATGACAAATCTAATGGGCCATCATCAGATATAGAATCATCCTCTGGGGAAGCAACATCGGAATCAGCTTTATTTTGTTTCTCTTTCCCATAATGAGGGGCGTCTTGGAATGTAACCTTCTCCGCAAACCTAACTTTCTTGTTTTTAAATACAGAATTCTTTACTTTACGTCTAACCCTCTTCCTGACTGTTTTCCCTGTAAGTAGTAATGATGCGAAGGAATCGAAATCAACCTTTCCACCAGGTCCAGATTGTGTATTTGAGGCATCGCCAGCACCGTCAGGTATATCTTCCTCAACTTCTTCATAAAATTCATTCCCACCTTCCTTATTCAAGATAGGTCTTGGTCTAGGTATTGGTGCCTTTTCCAAGATCATCTGTCTATTTGGTAACATGCCGGCAATCAATGCCTTGGCCAAAAGTCTAAGCACAGCAAAGAATTGGCCAATGTTTAATGAGTTTTTACAACTTCGAAAGATCAAAAATATACGGCTCTTCAGCTCTTCTGTTATGTTAAAGTTTTTCATGAACTGGAAAATATCCACCAACTTGATCAGTTTTCCGTGCGTCCTTGCGGTAATGTAATTGTACCATCTGATATACGTTCTCAATTCCTCATGCGTTAATTGTGCCTGCGATAATGAAAGTGGAACTCGCAGATCTTCAGGAGTTTCCTTGTAGTCATCTTGTAATTCATGTATAGGGTTGTGGGTATGATTCTGACCTTTATAACCACTAGTTTGGTTCTGCGGTTCAGATAAAACCTCCTGAGACCTATGTAGACCATTTTGCTGCAAAAAGACTCCACTTGCTGGAGGGACGTCTAACTTACTTGGAGCACTGTCTAACTTACGAACAAGCGCTGGATCACTGCTACTTTTCATAGACTCATCCAGAAAATGTAGATTGGTATTCCCATTGTTAGGTTCTCCAAAATTGAACGAAACTGTAGGTAAATTGTTTTGTCTATCATCTTCCCCTGTATTCAACCCGGGGACATTGAGCCAATCGAAAGACATCTCCTTTTTTTGATCGATCGTCTTTTAATTTAATAGTCCTGCAAAAATTCTATCAAAGTGCTATGAAAACTTAACTCCCAAAAACAAAGCACTTAAAATTTAGTAGTTATGGTAGGGAAAAGTTAACGTTTTTAGAAACAATGCAAAATAGAAATAAAAAACAAAAAGTTAACAATATTGGCTAATATGTGACTCTATAAACCAAATTAAAGATCAGATAACAAATTCCTAAAACCAGATAAGTTAGATGTTGCTATGATCTCATAAAATTTATCCAGCTCGCAGTTTGTTAAAGTAATTTCCTTAGTTTCCTTCCACTTCTCTGATAAATCAAGAAAAGTCATTAAGAGGAGGACCCTTTAATTTCTTATTTTTTTTTTCAAGCATTTTGTGTTGGTTTTCCTTTTTCCCCCAGCAAAATCAAGCAAAATGAAAATTGCGCAGTAAAGGTGTCCCCAGTTGTGCGTGGTCTTCTGTGGAGATTTATAAGAAAGAAAAAGGATTGACGTAATTAAGAATGGGTGGTAATTAAATATATTTACTTTTTTCATTATTTAATTTTAAATATTTAATTATGGGTCATGACAGTTGAGGAATATTATTTCATATCAGATGTGGGTTGAATGTCCAATGTACGGCTGTTATCGATAGGATGTCTCTTTCTTGGAGCGTGTTTGGGCGTCGATAGTGGTGATGGTTTTGAAATCTTCTTTTCGGTGGAGACATTGTCGTTGATCTCCTGTATAATCTCAGTAACGATTCTTTCTTGTTCGTTGGCGAATACGCGTGACTCGTCGATTGATGCGTAGAATGCGTCAAATGCGCTTTTGCCCCCGATATTTCTATACTTCCGTCTGCGGCCACCAGTTGTGCTGGTGGTTGCGGCAGCTGTAGGCTTTGATTCCATGGCGGTGGATGCTGTCGTCGTCAGGTCGGGTGATAGATCATCAGTAGATATATTCTTAGAAATTTCAGAAGATGGAGATGTGGGTATAGCTGCTGTTTGAGTAGCTATTTCGTGGAGAGTAGAGAAATCCTTGTATATGATGTCGCGGGATCTTTCATGTGATGTGATATTGTGAACTGACCCAGCTATGTCAGGATCCAATTTCAGTTTATCGTCAAGAATTAGCTTCTGCTGTCGCAAGTATGCAGGAGTGAACCTATTATCCATAATGGACATCTTACGTCGCTTGCCTTTCTTTACATCATTCAAATAATCGAGGAATCCATATTCCTCTTTGTTGCTTGTAATCATCTCATTCTCACTCTGCCGCTGTATATACTCTTTCTCTAACTCAGCTACTTTCCAGGAGCTGGTTTGTATTTGCATCTTCAAAAAAAATTCTAAGAAGTCTGGCGAATACTCACTGTTATACCTTGCAAAGACAGACTCTCTCTCTTTGAAAGGTAACTGCGAGACATCCACAGACTCATCGGGGTTCTCAAGAGCGCATTCAGGATTTTCTAATAATTTTACTATATCAATCGACTCACCATGCGGAATAGGAGTCTCATTCGATGGAGTTATGCAGTCAAGGTCAACCTCTTTTCTAAGAACATGATCAATATCAATTGCCGAAAAAAAAGCACAATTTTGCGGTAATTCGTAAATTCCCATTTGTTCGGAGAACATCGCTCGCGTCCATAGGTTACTAACCTGTAGTGCAAGAGCAAGTTTGTACTTATCTTTATCAGCAACTAAATATCGAATTTCGTCATGGATAGAAATTGACAGTCGTGCATCCAAGTTATACTTCGCTATTAGGTAGTTCATTGAACTACACAATAGATGAAGATAGTCAACACCAGAAGATTGGATTGCCCAGTTGATTCTCGAAGGTAGAAACGAATTGGCCTTCAGATTTTGCTTTATCAAAGAATTTGTAATGCCACAGCCTAAAACAGGTGTCATCGGCGCTTTTTGTTCTGCAATACTTTCTAATTTGTTAAATAAAATAGATTCAGATCCACCATACCAGAATTTCTGGAAAAGTTTAGACCGCTTCGTTTTTCCTTTGGTATTTTCGTATAGTTTAACCGCTGTTTCTTTGGCCTCTTGTTCACTTAATGATGGATTGAATTGCTTAAGTAGCTGTGCCGCGAATTTAACACCAGCACCGTAAATTCTACCATAATTAAAAATTTTGGCTTCATTACGGTCACAATTTAAAATATTTGCAGTTTTGGTGTGTAAATCTGTACCTTCCTTTTTGGTACCTTCTAGACACATCCAACCAATAGCGGTACCACCATGTATTTTAAACACTGAATCACCAAACAATGATGCAATCCATAGTTCTTCACTATCAACATCTGCACCGACAAAAGAATAACCTTTTGGAGCGGTTATTTGAGCCTTCAATTCCGATCCAATTCTATTTTTTTTGGCATTGGATGCAGTGAGCCAAGTGCTTTCAACAGCTCTTCTTGTTACGGTACCCATGGGGATAATGTTTGGTATGATAATACTTTGAGATTCAGATTCTGGATTTTTATTTGTATCATTGTCGCTCAAGGGTTTAAATTGCTCAGCAAATTTTGATTTAGTAACTACAAATTGGGACATAATTCTTTCTCTGGCGGACATCCAGTAAGAACCGGCTGCATTCATTTGTAACGCCATAGATGCCAATTCGGATTTCGACTGTAAAATACCCTTTTCAAAAAAGTGAACATATGGTTTACTCAATAAAGTAGTACAGTTATTGGCAGGGCCATTTGGATGAGGTACTTTGAGAAGAACTTCGGAACCTAAATTTTCTTTTTGGTATTGATTTAACTCCACTAAATTTGAAAAATACTTTTCTGAGACATCTTCATCTGCCAGTTTGTAGTTTTTGTCTAGATAGGTTTGTAAATCATCTCTTTTTTTGGAGAAACACCATCCACATTCCTCAGTCCATATCACGGGAGAATCCTCCCAAGAAAGTCTAAAGAATAAGGGAATAATTCTGGACCTCATCGTTATTTGTGGGATTTTCGCATCTTTATTAGAAAACAGAGATCGATACCACTCAGGGAAACCGGGCAGTTTTTGACCTTTTGCAGGAACTCCCTTTTTAGTTAGCCTTAATGGTTTGATATCCCAATTCAGTTGCCTCAGCCATGGATCTTTATTCACGGTATCCATAAAATTATTTTCATCCTTCATTTTTACTGTATTTTCTACAATCTGTACTATCTTGTCTTCAATTAATGTCTTGGATTCTTGATATTTTCCTTCAGAAGTTTCAATATATTTTTGCCATTTATTGTAATCTGTTGGTAAAACACATGAACTTAGAGCCTTCAGACCAGCAAAAGAGACGGGGTGAGGGCATTTCTCTAAGAACAGAGGTAACAGCTTGTCGAATATCTTGCTTGTTGCAATTACATCACCAGCACAGTAATCTACCAGAAGTTCAAAGTTATCTATCACTTCTTGTTTATCCGGCGCTGCAAAGTAATCTCTCATGGTTTTATCCATCTTAATACCGCAATGGAAAAGGGCAACATCTGCTAATGAGTTCATTGTCGCTACTTTAAGCCATGGATCAGTCTCATTATTTATTTCCAATAATTCCGATACTTCCTTTGGGGTTTCTTCATCTTTTGCAATTTCTTTGTTCTTTTTATTTTTCAGGAATAAAGGTCTCTGCCTTGAACATAGTCCCGCTGTTGCCACATGGAGAGATAATGTATCCAGGAAAAATGCTTTTGATGGTTTCAGATTATACTCTTCTAATACTCGGCTTCTATCATAACCGACATTATGACCGATAACTAACCTTTCTTTATTCAAGGTGTCTAATGGTATCAGATGTTCAATCTTGTTGGATGCTTTGTCTTCACATATATATGGAGAGCACCACAGATACCATGCCTTATTTGACACAGCAGTAGCCAAAGTTGGGTATGGTGAAATTTTATATAACGTCTCCACATCGAACACAATTGTATCTTCCTCTGGGTACATAACTTTTCTCGGTTGTTTACCAGGTTCATATTTATACCACCCTGATTTTCTTAGCCATTTCTTAGGCTTCTCCGGTATCGTGGTAAATTTATTTGAAGCCATCGTTCTATATGGTTCAGAACCGAAATATCCTAGCTTTTGGAAATGCTCATCTAATGTATTACCTTGTAATTTTGGCAATTGAAACGATATTGGTTTTGTAATAGTAGTACTCCTGCCCAATAGATCATGACTCTTTAACGATAATTTGGCTAACTTCTCTAATTCAGCATTTCTTCTGATCATCTCTTCATCCATTTTTTGTGACTCTTCTGCTATTGTCCTGGGGAAAACCTGCCTCTGTAGCGATTCACTTAAATGTTGTATACCTAATGGATTAGTCCTCGGTGCCTCCTGGCTATATCCACGCCGTACCCACGATAGTAACTTCACTGCGGGCGGCCATCGATGCCGCAGTCCGGGATACGCTCGAACTAACATTGTTCTTTTATCAATATTGGATGATAAAATAAATATGAGCAAATATTCCTTTGATTGAAATTGTTAAATAAGCGTCAATATGCACCAAAATGAGAAATATTAACCTGCTTACTTCAAGATACCATTATGATTGTCGTACTTCTCTTCTCTCTGGCTCTGTCATTTGTTTACATTTTTTCCGTTTTCAAAAACAAACATAGATATCATTTTGTACAATTAAGGCATGTGATATATTGTTTAATACGGCATTACACGTGTTCAGTCCTTATTAACGTATTTAATCATATGATTGAGTATCACAATCTACGTAAATGCGGCCTCTTTTTGGTCTATCAAACTCTCTCTCATTTTTTTTTATTTTTTGGCTTAAGGGATTCCCAATTACATGAATAACTCTGACTACTTGATTTTGAGGAAAACAAATTTTTAGTGAATTTCTGGGTTTTAGCCAATTCTGTAATCATATAAAGGAGGCAAATAGAAAACTAAAAAAAGCAAAGAAGATGTCTATGATTACTGCGTTGACGCCTAACCAGGTGAGTGATGAATTGAATAAGATGCAAGCCTTCATCAAGAAGGAAGCTGAGGAGAAGGCCAAGGAGATTCAGTTGAAGGCAGACCAGGAATATGAAATTAAGAAGACTGGTATTGTGCGTACAGAGACTAGTGCCATTGACAGCAACTTTGAAGCGCGTCGTAAGAAGATTATGTTGCAACAACAGATTACCAAGTCTACTATTTCTAACAAGATGCGTCTCAAGGCATTGAACTGTAGAGAGGAGTCTCTAGAAGGGATTTTCGACGAAACTAAGGAGAAATTGTCCAAATTGGTGGATAGTGCGGATTACAAGGATGTTTTGGTATCATTGATAGTGGAGGCTATGGTTAAACTACTGGAACCATCTGTGATTGTTAAGCTAACTGAGAAGGACTACAAGAAATACGGTAAGGATAGCAAGCTGGTAGACACTATAGTGGAGAGTTACAAAAAGTTTACAAACAAAGAGGTCGAGGTTAAGTTCAATGATAAGGACTTTCTGGCTCCTTCCGTTATCGGTGGTACTTTAGTCACTGATGAGGACAGTAAGATAGAGGTTAACAATACCCTAAGTGAAAGATTGACCATCTTGAGCCAAGAGGCTCTACCAGCTATAAGACTGGAACTATTCGGTCCATCCAAGACCAGAAAGTTCTTTGATTAACGGTCTTATATATCATCTATTTTTATATATTTTTATTTCTCAAGATTATTTTAATACATTGACATGGTAACTTCTATAATTCTAAATTCTATTGAAAAAATTACTGTAAATAGCTACTATCGGTTCATAATATGCCACTATTTCTTGCTTTTCAATTTGGACCATTTTCTCAAGGCTTTTTTGTTCCTGAAAACGACCCTTTTAAATTTGAGCCATTGCTCTTTTAAACTAATCAGGTTATTAAAGGAAGGGAATAAAAATCCTCAAAGTGAAAGCAATTAAGGTGATGTTACCGGTGGTACGATACAAGTTTGCGGGGGCAATGAGAAGGGCTACGGGTGCTAGCCTGTTTTTCAGGATAAAACCACTGAAAATACAGAATTCTTTGACGAGTATACGGCATATCTCAAGAAATGTTACGAGGCATAGTAAGAGTAGGAAGGAGACACCATTGTTGAAAACACCAGTCGATAAAAGTGTAGGGGCATTTCCATCTGCCCACCAGCAGCTGCTGTCATTAAAGCCAATCACACCGAATGAATCGTATATATCCTGTACTGTGTTTGATTCAAAGGGAAAGATAGCAGCTGTCTCGAAAAGATTTCAAAAATGGCAGTTTTTAAGGGAACATTCGCTGTTTCCTCGAGACTTGAGGAAAATCGATACATCCTCAGTTGATATTATACCGACAATTCAAGTGAAACCCAATAGTTGCATACTATTAAACATGTTACATATCAAAGCGTTGATAGAAAAGGATAGAGTATACGTGTTTGATACAGTGGATCCTTCTTCGGCTGTAAAGCTAGGTGTTTTAATGTATGATTTGGAGTCCAAATTATCTTTGAAAGCTGGGACCCAATCTCAATTATATGAACATAGAGCTTTGGAGAGTATCCTGATAAATATTATGAGCTCACTAGAGGCAGAGTTTAAATTACACTATTCAATTTGTGGTGATATCCTTTCAGATTTGGAAAATGAAGTTAATAGAGATAAGCTTAGAGAACTTCTGATTAAATCTAAAAACCTAACTCTTTTTTACCAAAAATCGTTGCTGATCCGTGAAGTACTAGATGAACTGTTAGAGAGTGATGATGATTTGGCTAGTCTTTACCTTTCTGTGGGAAAAACAGAAGATGACGATTTTGCAGATTTGGAAATGATGATGGAAACCTATTATACACAATGTGATGAATACGTGCAGCAATCTGAGTCTTTGATACAAGATATTAAAACAACTGAAGAGATTGTTAACATCATCTTGGATGCTAATAGAAATTCATTAATGCATTTAGAATTGAAAATAACCATTTATACTTTAGGTGTTACTGTAGCAACTCTAATTCCGGCATTCTATGGTATGAATTTGAAGAATTTTATTGAAGAGAGTTATGTTGGTTTTGGAGCTGTTGTGGTTATTTCTGCTATTCTTGGATATGTCGTCACCCGTGCAAACTTCAAGCGCTTAAAGACTGTAACTACGGTTTCAATGTTGAAGACGACAAATCGTAGCTCTCCAGTACAAACAAAAGCTTCTGTTGGTAAAAAAGACTTATGGAAGAAGTTCGTCAGTCGGATATCATTCAAAAAAGACTCTAATGGAGTACATGAACACCACTTATGGAATAAACAAGATAGAGATCTAATCTGGAAGTGGCTCATCGACGAAAAGAAAGATTAATGCTTCTAACTTTTTCAGCTACACTGTTACTTGCATATGCATTCAACAAAATAAAATAAAATAGAAACAAAATTAGTAAATAGAAATCATTTTTAATAGTTTAATTTATTCATTGCATTCCTTATAAATATTAAACAAAAATAAATACTATTATATTATATATCCTAAGGGAAACTTCATAATATGTACATATACAGAAATATTAACTGGTCTTGAAAGTTTATGTGTATGTTACAAATGCTATTTTTAGATGGTTAACTTTTCTTTGAAAAGAGTGTTGATTTCGTTTACGGCTTCCTCGATAGCAGCTGGTTTGTCACCAACACCTTGGAAGACATTACCCTTACCACCAGCCTTACCACCAATGATACCAGAAACCTGCTTAGCCAATTCTGGGCCAGCAATTCCCTTAGCAAGAGCATCGTCAGAAATGTAACAACCGTGAGCAACTCTACCCTCTGGATCATTACCAGTCAATAGGTACATAGATTTGTCCTTGGCAGAAGACTTCATGTACTTGACAGCTTCAGTAATAGCAGTGGCATTGGCTGGAATATCCACAAACTTGACAAAGTATGGGGATTCTGGGTTGGCAGTGAAGTGGCCCTTAACTTCATCCAAGACTTGCTTAGCTTCCTTCTTAGCTCTGGCCTTAACTTCATCCTTGACAACCTTCTCGATCTTAGTGAACTTCTCCTTTAGCTCATGCTTGCTGATAACAGAAATGGAGAGTTGACCTAGTTGGACACCCAATTCCTTTAGTTTCTTTTCCTTTAGAGGTGAGAATGGTAGCTTTTCAGCAGCTTCTAGTTCAGAAGCGAATTGATCGGCAATTCTTTGGGCTTCAAAGGCTTCGGAACCAGTAACTGCGACAATTCTTCTAATACCCTTGGCAATACCACTCTCTTCTAGAATAACAAAGTACTTAATATCACCAGTAGACTTAACATGTGTACCACCGCAGAATTCAATAGAGTACTTACCCCATTCTTCGTTAGATGGGTTAGATAGAAGATCTTCGACTGGCTTACCGACGGAAACAACACGAACTGGGTCTGGGTAGGTTTCACCAAAAACAGCACGTACGGAATAGATAGACTTAGCTAGATCCAATGGGACATCCTTATAGTAAACGTTCAAGTTCTCCTTAATTTGTTCATTAGAGATGTTTTCGACCTTGGTAACTTCTTCGATAGTTAAACCCTTCTTGTGAGAGAAATCAAATCTTAATTTCTCTGGGGCAACCAAAGAACCTCTTTGGTCAACATCGTTACCTAGAGTTTCCTTAAGAGCATAGTTTAGAATGTGAGTACCGGTGTGGTTGTTCTTGATAGGGAAACGACGTAGCTCATCGTAGGAGGCAATGATAGTGTCATCGACAGAAAGCTTACCTTCGTTCAAAATACCGGTGTGGAAAACGAAACCGTTGTATAGTTGAACGTTGTCAACAGAGAACTCAGCAACATCATCGATAACAATCTTACCAGTATCGTATTCTTGACCACCTTGTTCAGCGTAAAAGCAGGTCTTGTCCAATATAATACCATACTTCATACCTGGCTCAGAGATTTCAGTAACAAACTTTTCACCATCATGCAGTTTTAGAATCTTACCTTCAACGTTTTCGCTACCATACTTGAAGCTATCGTCAGTCTTTGGAACCTTGGCTTCGTTCAATTCACTGATAGAGTGGACATCCAACTTGATCAACTCATCACCACCCTTTTGGCCACCTCTCTTTGAAGCTTCGTATGATTCTTGCTTGGCCTTTTCGAAACCTGGACCATCAATCTTCAAACCTTGTTCTTCAGCCATCAATTCTGTCAAATCAACTGGGAAACCGTAAGTGTCGTACAGTCTCCAGACTTGCTTACCATCTAGAGTCTTTGATTTGGTTTGAGATGCAGCAGCAGCGTACTTCTCAAACAATCTTTCACCACGGTCCAAGGTCTTAGCGAAAGAGCTTTCTTCTTCGTCCAAGATTTCGAACAAGAAGGATGGGTCCTTACCTAATTCTGGGAAGATATCCTTAACTTGGTCGATTAAAGTTGGGGCCAAAGTAGAGAAAAAGTTACCGATTGGATAGTTCATGTACTTACGAGCGTAACGAGCACCTCTTCTCAAGATACGTCTCAAGACGTAACCTCTACCTTCGTTGTTTGGAACACCACCATCGGCCAAAGCGAACATCAAAGTACGGACGTGATCAGCCAAAACTCTGTAAGCAGTGTCGACGTTGTCCTTGTCTTCGTCACCAAATTTACCGGAGTATGGTCTAGCGCCGGTGATCTCTTGGATACGAGCGAACAAAGGTTGGAAAACATCGGTATCGTAGTTGGATCTAACGTCTTGCAAGACGGAGACCAATCTTTCGAAACCCATACCGGTATCGATGTGCTTAGCTGGTAGAGACTTCAAGGAACCATCTTGTTCTCTGTTGAATTGGATGAAAACCAAGTTCCAGACTTCAAGAACATCTGGGTCATCCATGTTAACCAAAGAGGCAGCGTTTCTGCCACCGATTCTGTCGTAGTGAATTTCAGAGCATGGACCACATGGACCTTGGTCACCCATTTCCCAGAAGTTGTCCTTGGCGTTACCTGGCAAGATATGGTCTTCGGCAACACCGACTTGTTTCCATAGCTCTAGGGCCTCGGTATCAGGCTCCAAACCTTGCTTAGCGTCACCCTCGAAGTAAGTGACGTATAGTCTATCAGAAGGGATACCGTACACCTCGGTCAAAAGAGTCCAGGCGTAGTTGATGGCCTCCTTCTTGAAATAGTCACCGAAGGACCAGTTACCCAACATTTCAAAGAAAGTGTGGTGGTAAGAATCCTTACCGACATCTTCCAAATCATTGTGCTTACCACCGGCTCTGACACACTTTTGGGAGTTGTAAGCACGCTTCAAGGTGTAAAACTCCGAAGATGGGTCAACAGTACCCAAGAAGATAGGCTTATATTGGTTCATACCGGCATTAGCGAACAACAAAGTTGGATCATCGAATGGAACCACTGGGGAAGATTTAACAAATTTGTGTTCCTTAGACTTGAAATAGTCCAGGAAAGTGTTTCTGACGTTCTGAGCCGTCCATTTCTGCTTGTCACCGATAGTCATCCTGGTTAAGTTCCTTCTATCGACACGAATATACCTATATGTTCTAGAAGAAAACGTTTTGAAAGAAAGAAAAAAAAAAATATAAAAGAGTTAATCTATTTAACTTTATTTAAGGAATGAGAAATATATAAAAAAAAAAAAAGAATAATATAACAGAGAAGAAAAAAAAAAAAAAGAAAGAACAAGAGATAAAATAAAAATGCTCCCAATACTGGAGTTGTTAAACAGTTCAAAAGATAAAATAAAAATAAAATATCCATTAGCTCATCGCGTCGAAAAAAAAAAAAAAAAAAAAATTTTTTTTTCCAACATGAAAAAAAAAAAGAAAGGAACAAAAAAAAAAATGACTAATTGTGTTACCCGGTTGTTGATTGACAGCAGGGTAATTTATTTACGTCAGTTGTGATATTGACTTGTCTGTATGAAGCTTTATCGGTAAAGTACCAAGGGAACTGGGTTCTTTTTTCTGGTTTACAACTATTACCATATTTTCAGTGGATTTTGGGATACTATGTTGTGTTTTTACATTTTTATGTGCATACAATAATATAATCGCATTGAATCTTTGAGACAATATATATATATATTTACTTATTTATTTATACGTAATATCGAATGATTAGAATGTCATTAATTCCTTAATACTTGCAATAATAGGTATTTTTGATTCCAGGTATGGCACTCTACTGTACTGTAGAGAGTCCTACCGCTATATATCATAACCATCTTTTACCCGGTAAACATGGTGACAACCACAGGCGATGTTGCCTGTAAAGCTTGCATTTTTTTTTTAGGGGAAAATCTGACAAGCTGGCTTTAGTACAAAGGGATTTACCTATCTCTTGGAAAGAATTTGCAACATACTTGTTCTTTAAAGTTATAAAATGAACTTTCTCTATTTTATTTTCTTCTTTTACATCAATTGAACTAGTAATAGAACAAACACTAAAAACTAAAAACGCACACACACAGAAATATAATATAATAATACCATGCTGGTTCAATTGCTATGGTTTTCGTTTTTTCTGTTGACATCTGCACTGGATGTAGTTGTCGATGAGAGAGCACGGGCATGGACAGTGTTGTCGTGGTTGTCTCCCTCAAGTAAAGAGCTGCTTGCCGAGGTATATCCCTACATTGCTGGTATTGAAGAGATTGAAGGTGAAGACACTCTAGTTGACTTTTTGGTGGATAAAATTGCTGCCAGTGATGAGGAACTGGCGGCTTTGTTCGAAGTTACTTATGAGCATTACCCTATGGGTATTATGGATGAAAGTTCAATTGGATATGCCGGTATAAACCAGAACGTTGCTGTCTTAAATGGCGTGAACTACACAGAACCAGACAAAGTTTTCTATTTTAAGACGGATGACTTGAAAAAACAAGCTCAAATAGAAGACCTGAGATTGTTAAGAGACAGCGATGTAGTAATTGGTGATTCCAAGACCAAGGATGGTGAACAAATTCCATTGGTTTTGTTCTATGGTTGTCCCGGTACTGATGATTTCGATGAATTCAGTAGGTCTCTGTACAACGAGGCAACTCAGAGTAAGAAGCTAAGATTTATCTGGAGAAGTACTTGTGGTCCTAACAAACCTCTGGATCACAATCCATTCCCAGTTGGTATTACTGTGAAGGATATTCCTGGTGATGTGGAGAAGGTATTAAACTCTGGTGTTGAACTGGACTTGCCAAAGGGATTGGAAAAGGTTAATGCTAAGCAGTTCGAGGATATTTCTGTTGAAGATCTTGAAAAGTTAGATTTTAAATTGATTACCTTGTTAAGTCAATATTTCAGAAAAAATGGCAGGGATTTTAAGAAATTGATTGAATACTCTAAGCAAACTATCAACAACTTACCACTCTTGGTTCCTCAGATTTTGGCCACCAAAGAAAAGGAAGAAAAAATTCTTGATTCTAACAAGTACTTAAACAATATGGGTGTTGACCACAATTTACTTGGTCTTTTCATTAACGGCCAATACATTAAATATCCATTAGCCCACATGTCAAATTTATTAAATGTTATAAAGACAGAATACCAATATGTCACTGAGCTACGTGAAGTTTTAAAAGTACAATTCAAAGATATTTCGATATCTACTGTTAAAAAACTTATTAGCTACTATTCTGTCTTTTCTGTTCCAAATTTGGATGCTTTGCAGCCTTATAAAGTCGACACACATAGAATTCCTGGTTACTCTGAATCTGTGATTTACTTCAACGATATTGAGAATGATAAAGTATATGCACAATTGGATGATAGTGTTGATGTATTCTTTGAAGAGTCTAAATTTGGTGAAATTCCCGAGTTGAGACAAAACTGGAATGAAATAGTATTTGTTATTGATTTTGACAAGTTGAAGCATGATGTTGAGGTTAAAAATTCCTTGGAGGCTGTGGTAAGAACACTTCAGGTTGTTGAAACTGGTTATCCTCAAAGAATTGGTCTTATTCCATTTTCTAGCTCAGGAAAAGACCAGACTGTTAAAAAAATATATGAATTGAAAGCAAGAAATGACCTTGCAGGTATTACCAACTTGCTGAATGATATAACTCAAAATCCTGGGAAAACTATTGTTAGTTCTTTCAAGGAAATTCCAGACTACAGAAATGTCTTGAAGGAATTATCTATTGATGAAACATCGATAATCATTAATGGTAATATTTTTAAATTTAAGAGCAACAGCTGGAATTATTTGCTTGCAATGACAATTAAGAGAGATGTCAAGCAAGTTAAAGATGAACTTCATAAAATGAGTAGTTATAAAAAGGATCTAGATGTGAGAAAATTGCTACATTCAAAATCTCTTCCAAAAAGGAACAAGAAGTTCACTACTACATACTTTGAAGAGGCTACCTATACTAGAATTAATAATACTGCACTTGAACTCTTCAAAGATCGTGTTCTAGAACAAGAAAAATATTCTGGATATAATCTGTTGCATACTATCACCTTGATTGATGATTTCAACACTAAATCAGCAATTGACCGTTTGCATGCTATTGTCAAGAACAAATTTTCTGGGGTTAAATTCAGGATAATTCATACTGGTGAGAATGGTAAGAAGTCTTGTTGGAAAGGTTTTACAAAGACCAGGAACGACGTTGATTTTTCAAGCTTGAAAGCAGGAAGGTGTTCAGTGTCTCCAGGCGTTGACACAAATGCTAACTCTTATTTAAGTACCTGGCTACTTGATATTCCATCACACGATTTGGATGGTACTCCAATGCTAGTTGTAAATGGTAGAGTTATATTCCTAGGAGATGGTTATATCCCTGAGACTAGTGATATTGAAGCATTCTTAACTCAGGAGAGTAAAAGGACACTTGATTTAATTTATGTCATGGAGAATGTTTTCAATAGCTTTTCTTCTCAAAAAATAGATCCATCATTTATGGAAGCTATGTCTTCATACATGACAAAATTATATTACCAGGCCTCTGATTCAAGTGAAGGTCCTCTCTTCTATTCCACTGAAACATCTCTCCCAAGAATGGATTTAGGTAATTTACGTAACCCAAACGATCTGACTATGTTCAGTCTCTTTGAAGATGAAGATAGAGCCGTTGAAATTAATTTAGTATTGGATCCGGTTGAGGAACGTTCCCAAAAGTTGTTATCTCTAGTTGAGAATTTTATTGACCTACCATTTGTTAACCTGCATTTGAGTTGGTATAGCACTGAGAATATTAATATTGTTCCAAATAATAGAATATATTTGGATGATGCAGAGGATTTGACACCTTTATTATCATCAGGTTTGGACATTGACATTGACAAGCCTTGGCATGTCAAGATGGACCATGAAGGTAATATTAGCGAATTCATGGTCCAGGCTCATGTATATCCAGCTGAAGATCAAGTAGAATTGGGTAATGTTGAAGGTCAGGCAAATATTTGTATTCAACTACGTGATTCTGCGGGTAAAATCGTTTCCAGAGCTATTACGATGAGCACTTATGGTTATGCACAGCTAGGTATCAGCGACTTGTCTCAAAGCTATACTATTGAATCTTGTGACTCCAGGTTTAAGGTCGATTCATTCAGCATGAACCCCAAGGCAGAATATGTACCAAATGAAAAGTTATTCTGGAGATCATCACTTCCAGAGACGGTTTATGTTAAGGTTTCCCCTTCAAATAAGAAGGATGACACCGAATATGATACTGAGAGAATTAACTTGTTCACTGTAATGTATGGCAATGAAGATGAGGAAAAATTCAAGACCACAATCTTGAACACAATCTTGACAACCGGTGGTAGGCCGATTACCTTCTATGTGTGGGATGAACCTTTTATTTCCCAAGAGTTCCGTGACTTCGCCAAGGCGGTACCATCATCTGTAAAAGGCAAGGACGTTAGTGTCGTATTTGTTAGATATGAATGGCCACTATGGATCAGACCTCAAAGATTCAGGGAAAGAAGATTAGCTGCTTCAAGTTTGATCTTCTTAGACCTATTGTTCCCTTCAGACGTTGCTAAATTACTCATTATACCGCCTGACATGGCCACTATTGATATTGTTGATATTTACGACTTTGAAATCAAGAGAATGTTTGCAATGAAGAAGATGACAGGTAAAGGTTACTGGAGCTCTGGTTACTGGGCAGAACAACTAGAAAAATACAAAGCCGTTTTCCATTCTACGAAACCATTTATCTATGTGAACATGAAACAAATGAGACTTGCTTATGGTGGGGATTACTTGAGAATCCATTACCAAAGACTCTCAACAGACATTAACTCCCTACAAGTAATTGACCAGGACCTACTGAACGACCTTCAAATGCAAATTCCAATTCGTACACTACGGAAATCTGCAATTAAGTCCGTCGACGTTAACACCGCAAAATTCAATAAGCTGAAGGCCAAATTAAAGGACTTGGTCAAGCTCGAGGAAGAAAAAGACGACTATATAGAAGATGAATTGTAGATAGAAAGTCAAGAGATAAGAAGTAATTTGTAACTTATATATGTGTGTAAGAGTAAATAGTCTTTCAAATATGATTCAATGTGTATGTGAAAATCCCTCAAAACATATATTGTGATTTCCAATAGTGTATTGCTATTATAATGCCTTAAGCCAAAATAGGAAAAAAATAATGTGTCACCATTTTTTCCTTCTTCTTCCTGCTTTTCTCAACAATGCAGGGGAAAAGGTTGCCTACTTTGTTTTTTTTGGTTTGTTTTTCTGTCTAAACAACCGGAGCGAACTTTTCATAGAGGTTGAAAAATTGGAAAAAAAAAAAAAAAAAAAAAAAAAAATCGATGAGCTTCCCAAACAATGGTTTTTATTCTTGATTGTGTCAAAATATTTCTTGTTTCCTTGGCAACTCTTTTGAGAAAAAACCATTATATTTAACTAGCAAATAAATTTGAGGGAAGATCTTCTCGTTTTTCTTCTTACAAATCGAGAACAGAAATTATAAAAAAAAAAAAACAACTAGGAACGAGATTGGCGAGGACTGGAATTCCTTGTAATTGATTAAGAAGTGATGGAAGGTCAAGGTAATAAAGATGACGTTTCCATAAAACCTGATCCAGAAAGTGAAGAGAAGTTGGAGTTTTTGAAGAGGATTGTGAGTGGTGATGCTTATCCATTGAATGCAGATAAGAGACAAAGAACTAATGATGGCAGGGCAAAACCAGAAAATAGCCATAGTTATGGGGAGCAAACCAAGAGAAAGAGGCTGGCGTGTTACAACTGTAGAAAGAGAAGAAAAAAATGTACGTTAGACTATCCATGTGCGAACTGTAAGAGATTGGATTTGGTATGCAACATTAACGAAGAAGATCTGCGGAAGAAGAGATATACAACCTCTTATGTTACATCCCTGGAAGAACATATTGCACATTTAGAGACCTCTATGAAGAATCTAGTGGAAGCTTTTGCTCCGGCAAACAAAGAAGAAATATTAGACTCGATGAAACTAAGGGATATCATTCGTGATAGTTCTCCAGGATCGAGGCAATCATCACCAGAGCCTCCTATTGTGTCAAGGCAAGGTACTCCTGTGTTGGGAACTTTCCGTGATAAAACACCTACTTCAAATGTAGATTCAACGAAGCTACAACCGCCAACAGATAAATCGAATGTGAACTCAGAAAAGCCACGGAAATCTTTTGTTAAAGGTAGTATTTACATGGATAGCACAAATAACAAAGGTAGAAATTTATCACAACCTAATTCATCTGTATCCGTTTCATCATTGTTATCATCCGGTAGATCATCTCCCGTTGGTGATTCGAAGGAGCGTATTTCTGACTTAAAAACCACAGTTATTGTTAGAAAGAATGGTTTAAAAGGTAAATCAAAAAATTTGCTAACATCAGATTACAAAATCATCAAATCACTATCAAATTTCTATAAGTGGTTATACCCAGGACATTTTATATTTGTCCATAGGGAAAGTTTCTTGTATGGTTTTTTCGCTCATGCGGAAAATAATTACAAGAACTCGCAGTATTGTTCTGAGGAACTGATTTATTCTATGTGTGCAATTGGTTCACGTTTATCTCCTGAACTGCGTGATCTCTCTGAAGTATATTACGAAAAGAGTAAAAAGGCATTGTTGGAAATTGTATTTGATGAGCAAAGTGTAGCTACGATTACAACAGTTCAAGCTCTTTTCTGTCTGGCATTTTATGAGCTAGGAAAAGGTAATATGCAAATGGCATGGTACTTTTCGGGTCTTGCCATAAGGGTAGGATACGCAATGGGATTTCAACTGGATCCAAAAGTTTGGCATATGGACGATGATTCTGATGAAAACTTGACCCAAAGTGAATTGGAAATTCGTTCGCGTATTTATTGGGGTTGTTATATCGCAGATCACTTCATCTGTCTAATGTTGGGCAGAAACTCGACACTAAGTGTTAGTAATTCCACAATTCCTGAATCAGATGAACTGCCGGAGGTCGAAGGTACTGAAGAGTTTAGATTTGTTGGGAGACATGTTCTTCAGATTTCTCTTCCATTGAAAAATCTAATTGTGCTTTCAAGAATTGTCCAAGTGTTCACATCTAAAATCTTTATTGAGTCAGACAATATGGAGAACAAAGTGCACTTTTTGAGAGGGTTCAACATCCAAGTTGAATGTTGGAGACAGTCGTTGCCAGAATTCTTGCAATGGAACAATGACACACTGAAGGACAAAGATATTACTACAGACCCTACCATATCATATTTTTGGTACTATTATTACATTGTATTAATGACATTTAACAAGCCATTTATGGGTGAATCTGAGGAATTTTCGTCCTTGATTGAAACTCTTGTGGGACAATTGGAGACATTATTGGGTAATTTCCAATCCAAGATGGGTAGTTTCAAGAAGGCTACTTTGTTCCAGTTATATGCGTGTTTATTGGCTTCAACCTGTTTAAAGACGTTTTTAGAACAAACTTTGTCGCCATACAAGAGTGTCAAGTATAAGAAACTGAAAAGTTTCTTTGATAATATTTTAAAGAACGAGCTATCAGAAACATATGAGCTGGCGCTGGCGGTTCAAGAGGATCAGGAAATTGACCAGTTCAACTTTGACATGGGACCAACATTGTATCCATTGAACCAAGTCAATAATGATGTGACATATACACACGATTTCTCATTGAGTAATGAGATTGACGATATAATAAGAGACTTCTTTGGAGTGGAACAGGTAGATTTGATGGGAGGTATCCAAGAACAGGGCACAAGTAATAATGTCCAGCAAAATGATACCCCCATTCCACCGATGAATAACCCACAGTTACAATCACAAGTGAATAGCGCACCGATCCCACTACAAATGGATAGCACGCAAGCACCAATTCCGCCTCAAGTGAGCCACTCTCAGCTTAACCATCCAAATAATCTAGCAGCATATCAGCCAGTGGATAGTAACACTACATCAAGAGAATCGACAGGAGAGTCACAATACGGTCCTGTACCTCCAAAATTCGCACATCTTTCTAGACCAGTCCCAAAAGTCAAGAATAAGAAGCATACAGGCACATTATTCATGCATACACAGAGATAGAGACATATATAATATAATAAAGATAAACTACCAATATTAGAAAGAAAAAATAAAAAAGTAATATGTTGCCTTATACGGCTAAATCTTACTAATAAGTAAATCATATATTACCCGGTATATATTACTAATATCAAAAAAAACGGATTTATTCGACTATCTCATCCACAGAAACAACCGCACACATGTATATCTCTTTCTTTTTTTTTCTTTCTTTTTTTTTCTGCTTTCTTTTCCCCCCCAGTATGCGTTATCAGCACTACGAGAATTTCTGTGGGGAAGTCCTGAAAATGGCTTTTACTTTGTAATCAGTAACACAGAAACCACTGTACCAATAAAACTACTAAAAACAGTACGTGGTGTTTGCGTGTGTGTTTCGCGAGAGTCACTCAGAAAGATACGCAGGATTGCGGGGGACGGGGAGAGCCAAAACGATGATTTTTCCTCTTTTTATGGAAAAACGATTCTTTATCTCTCCTAGAATGCACCGTGGGAGGGCAAGATGACAAACAAAAAAAAAAAGAAAACAAACAAAACTAGAAAATTTTGCGATGAGCTAGCACAAAAATAGGCGATGACTTACATTTTATATAAAGCAATAAGTAGACAAAAAAAGAATATTTTTTCTTTATTTCATATATAACTTGATTACTTGTTGTTATAAAAGAATTAAATAAATTTATATCAATCCAATTAAGCCAAGGAACAAAAAAAAAATAAAAAAAATAGATACTTCAAATGGTATTGTTTTCGCCTAGACCAGAACAAGCTCAATTGAGTGGTTCTTTTAAATCGTTGCTTTTGCAACATGATGTTGTATTGGAGAATATATTGATACCTTCTCCCCCTATGTCTCCACGATTCTCTCATGACGAGGAAGAGGAAGGGACCGGGATTGTTGTGGCACCTCATCAGGCTGACTCGTTGTCCTCGAGTCTTGATTTCCTGTCACAATACAGACACCTGGGGAATACTAACTCTACTATAGCCGTGGTTGAACCTAGACATACCAGGTCTACTGCATTGCCTCGTTCTTCTTCTCATACCAATATGGTGAGGAAGGATATACCGGAGAGATCATCTCGGAGAAGAGTTCCCCGTAGGAACTATAGAGCTGATCTTGAATTGCAACTATCTGAAGGCGAAGGGGAAAAGGAAAAGACAAGAGCTAAGAAAACTGTTAACCAATCTAAAACCGTCGCTAAACCCCAGGCTAAACACGTAGTTAAGCCTATCGCCAAGAAAACTCATCACAATACTTCTACCACTAACTCTTTGCTAAGTTCGCCTATTGCATCTGCTAGAGCAGTTAATACCGCTCCTCAGTATGTTCCTAACATGTCCTGGTCGAAACTAGTGGACTATTCACCTCCATTATCTACTCTTCCAGCCAACAATAACAAATGTTTGAAAATTGAGTGGAAGGGGTCTTCTATGGATTTATCACAGGATCCCTTAAAGGATAAGCTGCATCCAGCTGAACTGGTGTTGGCTGAGACTTTAAGGCTTCCATGCGATCTATATTTGGACTCAAAGAGGAGGTTTTTCTTAGAAAAGGTTCATAAGTTAAAGAAGGGTCTTCCATTTAGAAGAACTGATGCTCAAAAGGCATGCAGGATAGATGTTAATAAGGCTTCCAGACTTTATGCTGCTTTCGAGAAGGTAAATTGGTTGGATGACGCTAATTTTCAAAAGTATTTGTAAAATTACTTTTTGCTTTTTCCATCATCACTTTCTATTGCAACCAAAAAAAAAAAAAAAATTCAACTCATTTAATATTCAATACAAAACATTGGGTATTTCTATTATACCAAGCTTTATCATCAATTCAACTAATAATTAATTATACTTCTTTCGGTCTGTTTTTACATTTTCTTAGGGTTATCTGGTTTCAAATTTACGGTTTTCACAATTTTTATTTTGTCCTTTTATTTTGCTTTTATTTTCAGTTGGGTTACAATGTTATTTTTTTTTCTATTCTAATCTTTATTAATGGTGCTCCTATGCACAAGGTTTTATTTTCAAGTTTTTATTTTTGGAGTTTTCATACCAATTTTTTTGATCTAATTTTTCTCTTCTTACATTTTTATTATCTATTTTTATCTATTTAATCTACTGGACTGTCTGTAATATTTTAACTATCTTTGAAGGGGTTTTTTTATCTAATATACATTCTAACAAAAAGTAATAATATATTAGTATATTTTAGTATTTTTTTATATTATTGTTCGTCTATTTCTAATATACAACTTTACATACCATCTCCATTAAATGACGGTGATAACATGAAGTTAATCGTAGTTTGAATCATTTTTTATTTATTTTTTATGCTTTTAGCGTTCAAATTCAAGAGCTTATTCACTCTCACTAGAATCCTCACTTGAACTGCTGCTAGAATTGTCTTCATAAACAATTTCACCTTCTTTGTCTTCCTTGGCATCTGGAATCTCCAGCTCTTGATGAGTTTCCTTGTTCTCTGCTGATACTTCATCATCGAATATAATCTTCTTGTTTGATACTACTGGTAATTTCTCAGCTGGGGAACGAGATTGTCCTTGGCCCCATATAGATGGATCTTCAAGCAATGTACCTTCTACAGAGATAACTCTCCCTGTAGTGTAGACGCTTCTGACTCTGAACTTAATCTTGCTGTCGATGTTCTCACCATTAGAGTCGACCCAGTGACCAAGAGATCTGTTGTTGTAGTTGGACTTACCGTTATCCTCTTCAGTTTGTTCTTCTGTTTCTTCATCTTCGTTGTGTACGAAAGACCAATCACCCGGTATGTTGTTCTTCTTGATACTAGCATTGAAAGCATCATGAATCAATATACCAATATGAGAAGCAGATTGTATAAAAATGTGACCTTCTAAAATGTCACCTACTTGTGGCTGCCAAATATATAGGTCGACATTGCACCAGGTAAAACCGAATGGAGTATCTGGGGTAATCTTCACCAGTTTTTCGTCTTCATTATCCTCATTCAATGGATCAGCATCGACTATTTCTAAGTTTTCATATCCAAGAAGAACCCCGCCAACTTTGCTGTTATACTTCATAATCATTGGATCTAAATGTTGTCTCATTATACCTTGCTTAGCATCCTTTAAATACATTGGTGCTAGTGACACATACATGGCAAATGGCACTTTTAATATACAGTTAGAAATACCAGTTTCAGAGTCAACTGGGTTCTTAACTTGTTTCTTATGCCTCTTGACAAATTGAAGTTTGCGTTCCTCGGCAGGTCTTTTAACTTGTGCCATTTTTATTTTTTATATTACTTATATGATCCCTTAAAAGCTGTTGAAAAACTGAGATTTTTTGTTTCTTATTTTTAACAAAAGAATATCTAGAATTCTCCACAACCGCTTATGAATAGATGAAGTAACCTTCCGAATCAGCAATGTCTAAATCTTCATAAATTTCAATATTTTCAATATTATTTTTTGCGATGAGCTCATCGCAATTTTTTTTCAGTAAAAAAATTTTTTCAATGTTTACCCGGGTTGAAAATTTTTCCTTTGCTGAAAAATTTTTTCATTTTTAATAAAAAATAAAGCTCATCGCATCTCATCGCAACTACAAAATTATTTATTTATTTATTGAAAGAATCATTGGGTTTTTTAATATTGAATAATTCAACGAGATCGCCTACCTTTTATTGTATAATAATAACCTGTATTTGAGAAGCTATTTCTGCAGGAAAGAGAAAAAAAAGAAGGAGGTTTTTTTTTCTATTTTGGAAGGTAAAAAAATAAAGGAAAGGAAAAAATAAAAATTTTCTCTTTAAGGAAAGGATCGACTTTTAAAGAAGAAATCTATTCATTTTGACCTGTTCTCTCCTTTTTTTGATAAAAAATTACTAAAAGCTCAGCAGAAAAGTAATATCTATAAAAGTAAGAGAAGAAGAAAGTAATAAATATCTAAAAAAAAATGGATATCTCTAAGCCAGTTGGTTCTGAGATCACTTCCGTTGATTTTGGTATCTTGACTTCTCAAGATATCAGAAATCTATCTGCTAAGCAGATTACAAACCCAACAGTTTTGGATAACTTGGGTCATCCTATTGCTGGTGGTCTTTATGATTTGGCTCTAGGTGCTTTCTTAAGGAACTTGTGTGGTACCTGTGGTCTTGATGAAAAATTCTGTCCTGGTCATCAAGGTCACATTGAACTACCAGTTCCATGTTACAACCCTCTATTCTTCAATCAATTGTACATCTACTTGAGATCAGCTTGTTTGTTCTGTCACCACTTCAAGCTAAAGTCTTTGGATGTCCATCGTTATGCTTGTAAGTTGAGACTTCTTCAATATGGTTTGATTGATGAATCATACCAAGTTGATCACGTTCAACTGGACAATGCTATGGAGGCTATTGAAGACGATGGTGATGAAGAATCTTCCAAGAACGACATGTCTACCACTTTGGCTAAGGAATTGAAGGCTAGACGTAAAGAATTCGTCGAAATCTCGATCGCCAAGGCTATCTCTGAAGGTAGAACTACCGAAAGAGGTACTTTCACCGCCACTGTCAACGACGAAAGAAAGAAGTTGGTTCATGAGTTCCACAAGAAGATCTTGATGAGACCTAAGTGTGACAACTGTGGTATGTACTCTCCAAAGTTTAGAAAGGATGGTTTCACTAAGATTTTTGAAACTGCCTTGAATGAAAAACAACTAACAAACAACAGAGTGAGAGGTTTTGTTCGTCGTGACATGTTGAAGAAGAAGGAACAAAGTGAAAAGTTAGACGGCAAAGATACTTCTGAAGACTCCTTTGATATTGGTAGAAACCCAACCTCCAGACCTAAGACTGGGTCTACCTATATCTTATCTACTGAAGTTAGAAACATCTTGAGTGCTGTGTTCAGAAAGGAGCAACAAGTTCTTCAATATGTTTTCCACTCTAAACCTAACTTATCCAAGAAACTAGTCAAGGCTGATATGTTCTTCATGGATGTGTTGATTGTTCCACCAACCAGATTCCGTCTACCATCCAAGCTAGGTGATGAAGTCCATGAAAATGCTCAAAATCAGCTTCTATCTAAAATTTTGACAACATCTTTGTTGATCAGAGATCTAAATGATGAGCTATCGACATTACAAAAAGATAAGGTTTCCCTTGACGACAGAAGAATAATATTTAGCAGATTAATGAACGCATTTGTCACCATTCAAAATGATGTCAATTCCTTTATCGATTCTACTAAGGCTCAAGGTAACACTGGTGGTAAAGTACCAATCCCTGGTGTTAAGCAAGCATTGGAAAAGAAAGAAGGTCTTTTCAGAAAGCACATGATGGGTAAGCGTGTTAACTACGCTGCTCGTTCTGTTATCTCTCCAGATCCAAATATCGAAACTAATGAAATCGGTGTTCCACCTGTTTTTGCTACAAAGTTGACCTATCCAGAACCTGTCACATCTTACAACATTGCGGAATTGCGTCAAGCTATCATCAATGGTCCAGATAAATGGCCAGGTGCTACTCAAATTCAAAATGAAGATGGTTCTTTGATTTCTCTGGTTGGCATGACCTTGGAACAACGTAAGGCTCTAGCTAATCAGTTGATGACACCATCTTCCAACCCAACTACTCATACCTTGAACAAGAAGGTTTACCGTCACATTAAGAACAGAGATATTGTTTTGATGAACCGTCAACCTACTCTTCATAAGGCTTCTATGATGGGTCACAAGGTTAGAGTTCTTCCAGGTGAAAAGACATTGCGTTTACATTATGCTAATACTGGTGCTTACAACGCCGATTTCGATGGTGATGAAATGAATATGCACTTTCCACAAAATGAAAATGCTAGAGCTGAAGCCTTCAACTTGGCAAATACTGATTCCCAATATTTGACACCAACATCTGGTTCTCCTGTCAGAGGTTTAATTCAAGATCACATTTCTGCTGGTGTTTGGTTAACCAATAAAGACAGTTTTTTCACCAGAGAGCAATATCAGCAATATATTTATGGTTGTATCCGCCCCGAAGATGGACATGCTACCAGAGCTAAACTGGTTACTCTACCACCGGCTATTCATAAGCCTGTTCCACTATGGACTGGTAAGCAAATCATTTCTACAGTTCTTCTAAACGTCACACCACCAGATATGCCAGGTATCAATTTGAAATCCTCTAACAAAATTAAGAATGAATACTGGAGTAAGCACTCCACTGAAAACGATGTTATTTTCAAGGATGGGCATCTATTGTGTGGTATTTTGGACAAATCTCAATATGGTGCCTCTAAATATGGTATTGTTCACTCTCTGCATGAAGTTTACGGTCCAGAAACAGCTGCCAAGGTTCTATCTGTTCTAGGTAGACTTTTCACTAACTATATTACTGCAACAGCATTTACTTGTGGTATGGATGATTTGCGTCTAACCGAAGATGGTAACAAGTGGAGAAAGGAGATTTTGGCTGAGTCTGTGGATATCGGTAGACAAGCTGCTGCCGAGGTTACTAATTTGGACACTAGCACACCATCAGATGATCCAGAGTTATTGAAACGTTTGGAAGAAATTTTACGTGATAACAACAAATCTGGTATTCTTGATGCTGTCAGTTCCTCTAAGGTTAACAGCATTACTTCTAAGGTCGTATCTAAGTGTGTTCCAGGTGGTACTATGAAGAAGTTCCCAGAAAACTCTATGCAAGCAATGGCTTTGTCTGGTGCTAAGGGTTCTAACGTCAATGTTTCCCAAATTATGTGTCTATTAGGTCAACAAGCATTGGAAGGTAGAAGAGTTCCTGTTATGGTTAGTGGTAAAACACTTCCATCTTTCAAACCTTATGAAACTGATGCTAGAGCTGGTGGTTACATTAAGGGTCGTTTCTACTCTGGTATTAGACCTCAAGAATACTACTTCCATTGTATGGCTGGTCGTGAAGGTCTTATCGATACTGCTGTTAAAACATCCAGATCTGGTTATCTACAACGTTGTTTAACAAAGCAACTAGAAGGTGTTCATATCTCTTATGATAACAGTGTTAGAGACGCTGATGGTACTTTGATCCAATTCTTGTATGGTGGTGATGCAGTTGATGTGACAAAGGAATCTCATATGACAGAGTTCAACTTCTGTTTGGATAACTACGATGCTCTATTGAAGAAGTACAACCCATCTGCTCTTGTAGAACATGTAGATGTCGAAACCGCTCTGAAATACTCTAAGAAGACATTGAAGAACAGAAAGAAGCATCTAGACGAGAAACACTACAAGCAAACTTTGAAGTATGATCCTGTTCTAAGTAAATATAACCCAGCCAAGTACCTTGGTGCGGTCTCTGAAAACTTCCAAGACAAATTGGAACTATTTTTGGACAGTGAATCTAAGTCCTTTAAGAAGTATGATAACATTAACGAGAAGAAGTTCAGAGCTTTGATGCAATTGAAATACATGAGATCTTTGATTAATCCAGGTGAAGCTGTCGGTATTATTGCTTCTCAGTCCGTTGGTGAACCATCCACTCAAATGACATTGAACACTTTCCATTTCGCTGGTCACGGTGCTGCTAATGTGACTTTGGGTATCCCTCGTATGAGAGAAATTATCATGACAGCCTCTGCTGCTATTAAGACTCCTCAAATGACTTTGCCAATTTGGAATGATGTTTCAGATGAGACTGCCGACACCTTCTGTAAATCCATTTCTAAGGTTATCTTATCTGAAGTCATTGACAAGGTCAACGTTACAGAAACTGCTGGTTCTTCTCGTTCCTATGTCATTAACATGAAATTCTTTGATGAATCTGAATATAATGAAGAGTATGATGTCTCCAAGCAAGAACTACAATCCGTTATTGCTAACAAATTCTTGCGTGCTTTGGAAACTATAATCGTCAAGGAAATCAAGAAGCAAAAGAAGGACTCTTCTCCAGACATTGGTATTGCTGTTCCAAAGGCACAAACTACCATGGGTGCTGTTGAAGGTTCCACAAAGAAGATGGATGAGGACAATGACGAGGAGCAATATCACAACAAAACTAAGCAATCCGTTTCTTATGATGAACCTGATGAGGATGAGATTGAAACGATGAGGGAAGCTGAGAAGTCCTCTGATGAAGATCTTGACTCTGATATGGAATCCAACTCTGACTCCTCTGATTCTGAGGACGATGAGGATGTAAGCATGGATGAGATCGATTCCAAGATTGCTGATGCTAACAATAACATGAACAAGGAACAAAGAGATCGTCAATCTGCTATTATCACCAACCATAAGTTTGTAACCAAGTATAACTTCGATGATAAACATGGTAAGTGGTGTGAGTTCAAGCTTGAATTAGCTGCTGACACCGAGAAGCTACTGATGGTTAACATTGTTGAAGACATCTGTAGAAAGACAATTATAAGGCAAGTTCCACACATTGACCGTTGTATACGTCCAGAACCAGAAAAGGGCCACAGAGTCCTTGTTACCGAGGGTGTCAACTTCCAAGCCATGTGGGACCAAGAAGCTTTCATTGATGTTGATGGTATTACTTCTAACGATATCGCTTCAGTATTGAAGACATATGGTGTTGAAGCTGCTAGAAACACTATTGTTAATGAAATTAATAACGTTTTCTCTCGTTATGCTATTTCTGTTTCTTTCCGTCATTTGGATTTGATTGCCGATATGATGACTAGACAAGGTACATACTTGGCTTTCAACAGACAAGGTATGGAGACATCCACTTCTTCTTTGATGAAGATGTCTTATGAAACAACCTGTCAGTTCTTGACTAAGGCTGTTCTCGATAACGAACGTGAACAACTTGAGTCTCCATCAGCCAGAATTGTTTTGGGTAAGCTAAATAATGTTGGTACAGGTTCCTTCGATATTTTGGCTAAGACTTCAAACTAAAAACAAATAAATCCTTAAAAAACCAAAAAAAAAAATACTACTTAAGAAGGTTAGTTTATTTCAGAAAGGATGATTATAAATAAAAACAGGACAGTTTATTTATATTTTCACTTCTCTTTCTTAACATCCTTCTCATTTAACTTGGCATACCCTGTGAAAAATAACATATAGACTTTTAGAAGATCTGGATTGTCATTTTATTATTACTTTCTCTTTTTATGTACACTAAAGATTGACATTATTTACTATATATTATTATTTTTATATCATTTCATTTCTAATATTAATTTTATTACTGAAATTAAGAAAGGGTTAAAATTTATTTAGGATATCAGGTAATTATACTTGTTTGATTCAAAGATATTTTATCTTCTTTACAAATCTCAGCTTTTCATATAGCGTATTTATTTTTGAAATAAGATTTTATGTTTTGTGCAATTTTCAGCAGCTCATTATCCTGATCAGAGTTGTGTTAAAAAAATAAACATTTTGGACTCGAAACTGAAAAACTAAATGGGCCAGTCGGCCCATTTTCAAATTTTTTTTCTATTTGGGTCAAATGGGACAAAATTAATCAAAAAGGCCAACATTTACGGCAGAATTTCTTTTTTTAGTGAAAAAAACGTACGGATTAATTACTAAGCTTCTGTTGAGTACACGGGTGCTTGAGTTTGGTTGTTTCTGGCCAGTTCTTTTCAATTGAGGACTCGGTCATGATAATACAAGTGAAATTCTTGAATAGGGGGAAGATAGTGAAGATAAAAATACCAGACAATTCAAATATGGACTCCTATATTATGTTCCAACAAAAAAAAAACTAGATAAAGTATTACCTTTCAGGAGGTGTAGGGACAAAATCAACATTTTTACCAAGAAACTAACGTAGTATCTTTTTATTCTCTTATGTATAAGACGAAAATTTTCAACACACACACGCCAATTATGCAGGCAAACGATTTGGGTGTAAATCTTATTAGAACAATATTGAAAATCGCAATTATAATACAATTTCTTGACTGTATATAACCTGAGTATTAATTTTATCATATTGACACTTATATATGGAATCTTTCTTTGTTTCTTAATCAAAAATTCGTTATTATATTTTTTAATTAACCATTGATTATAGTATACATTACACACAAAATTAGAGAAAGAATTTATTTTTAGAATTAATTTATTAAATAGAAATGAAAAAAAAAAAAAATGACGAAAGATTGAAAGAAAACTAATAGAAATTAGTGGCAAATTTTGAGGAGTTATTTATTTTTTAAATTCTAACTCTTTTACAGCTAGCAATTTTTCTTTGAAGGCATCCATCGGAGGTAGCCATTTTTGCTGTGGGACTGACGATATCGTCAGGTGTCGAGTTCTTATTTTTTCTGTTTGTTCTGACGGGACTTCCTGCCAGTTGTCCCATAGAGGAACCTGGGCCCCAGAACATCCCAGTGGTTTTAACATGTTCGTGATAGCCAATTAAACCACTAGACCAGAATATTTGTTCTTCTCTTGAGATTGGATCATCATTGACACGACAGCATTTAACGAACTGTAGTGCGTCCATGATTGTGATTGAGGGGTCTTTCTTTAGAATCAATGATATCAGCAAGGTTATTAGTTCATGGTCATTACCAGATTCTGAAACCACAAGAATATTGTCATTACCATTGGAATTCCTGAATAATGAGATCAACTCATTGAATACCTTAAATCTATCCAAATTGTATTCCTTAAAGGAATTGGAACTCACTCGCATTCCTAGAGCTGTGTTGACAGGCTTCTCACCATCTAGGAACGAAAACCTTTGCTGAGTACGACTTCCGACCGGAGTTACAGGAGGGGTTACCATTAGCGAAGTGTGTTTCTCGAATACTTCGTTACCACCATTCTGTAACTTCTGAAGTAGATATGTGTTGTTTCTATGATATTTCGAGATCAACTCGTTAGTGGTGTCATCATTACAATTATTCATCATCATCATATCATTTTCCAGGTTAGTCATAACCAATTCTTCATTGTATGGTCTGCTTAGCATATCATATGCATTTGCAAAAACCGCGGTTGATATATCTACACCAATGAAGTACCGGATATTTCTTTGCTGCAAAATCAAAGGATCTGTAAGTGTCGTTAGAGAACCAAAATAGACATTACCGTCTAGTTTCTGTGGCGGTACATAATCCATTATTACGATGAGTTTCTATTTTGTTAGAATTTTTTTATTATGCTAAAAAAATTGAGGTTGGTGTATGTGATTTTTCTAACTTGATTTCAATACGCCTTTAATGTTTCTGAGAATTTATCCAATAGAAAAATAAATAGCAATAAGAGGAAGTGAAGCTTAATTCCACGGGTGGCCGATATTGTTATATTTATTTTGTTCTTTATTTGATTAACTTGTCCCAAAGATATCCTCTTATCTTTCTTCTATCCAGTGCAGAAAACAACAATCTGTATCTCTCCAATCTGATTTCCACTATTATTATAATCTAGGAAAACCTGTATCTGCTTCTTATTCGAAATGCTTAAACACTTTCTATAAAATGTCGAATGGGAATTGCATCATGCATCACATTTGCAAAGTGAAAATTTTTTTTTTAAACATTTTGACGCGAGCTTAATGAATTTTTTTAAAATTTTTCACTTTGAAAAAAAAAAAAAAAACATTAAGAAAAAACACACAGCTTGCTATAACGGACTAACATGCATAACAAACCTCTTCAATAACGTAGATAGACTTAGACAGACGTAGACCCGAAACTTATTATCATCTTTTTCTGCATTAGGATGATAATTCTTGATTTGTATCAGATAATCTTTTGCAGTAAAATGTTCGTTTTAACGCAATTGATGTTTAAACTAATATTAGAAGAAGCTGTCTGTATACTCCTCGGTATTCTTCCACTAAACAACAAGTTAAGATGCTTCTGTAGCTCAGTCGGAAGAGCGTCAGTCTCATAATCTGAAGGTCGAGAGTTCGAACCTCCCCAGGAGCAATTTTTTTCTTTTTCCAATTTTTGGTAATTGGAAAAGCAAAGTTAAACAATTAAGGTTGTAGCTATTAGCAATTACGAATCCTTCCTACATTCTCTTGTAATGTATGAAGTTTTAGTGTCGAGGACAATTGAGTGCAAATGTGAATCTTTATATTTTATTTTATATGAGAGTATTTATTGTATAGTGTAACAATATATTTATCTTAATTGTATAAGTTGTAAATCGAGAAGGAAAGTAATAAGTGAATATATTTCCCCTTGAAGTGAATGAATGAATTGTGTTTTTTTAGTACTTGTGGTATTTCGTTTTTTTTTTAATATCTTAAAATTGTGTAATCTTTTTTATAAGTAGTAAAATGAATGGCAATAAAAAAAAAAGTAAAAAGAGAGAAAAGAAAAGAAAAAAATAAAATTAAAAAATAGTTCATAAAGTCGTTAGAATATCATTAATGGAAAAAAGAACCAAGAGTTGTTGTCTTTTTCCATTTTCAAAGTAAAAATCATTATCATCAATTGATTATTTTGTCATAGTCATCGAAATAGTCCTGAAAGAATATTATAAGTTAAAAGTGTTGTTTTTTGAAACGTGTAAAAAAAGGTGTGAAAATTGTTGAAAAAATTCGTAGCTGTTTCTTTTTGTTCCTTTCCTGTTGTATGTTTTAATAGAGATAGAAAAAAAAAGAATGTGGAAAAATATCGTAAAGAAAACTTATTTTGTCATGAAAAAAGTTGAATTTGAAGTGAAAAAATTAGGTTTCCCAAAAGTAATCAATCGAAGAATAATAGTAATAAGTCATTGGTTTGTCAAAAAGTTTGTGTTTTTTTTTTGTTTTTTAAAACAATCTTTAGCAATTTGAAATTTGCGTAAGAGTTAAAAGAAAAAGGGTGAGAATTGCGGTAAACATGCTAATTCTATCATACCGTTTGTAAAATTGAGCAGCTGAAAAAAAATGGACAGAAATTTCACGTAAGGATATCTTGACATCCTTTTTTTTTTTCCAAATATCAGTTAAGTAGTGAAAAAAAAAGAACGCTCCGTTTCGATTCATTTTTTTTTATGTTCTAAGGAATGAACAGGTTTGTTGTGGTTTTGTAATTCATGCAGTGTTGGTTTGTTTAAGTTTTTCATTTTCTTTCTTAACAGCACCAAGTTCAGCCTTCAGCCTATGCACCTCCAATTCAAACAGTCTTTCATTATTTTGCATGTATAGGATATAGTCCACAGCCTTTTCCAATATCATGCTCTTATTCAACTTTGGAGTAGTAATAGGGAAGTTACCGAAGGAATCATCAACGTCGTCAGCATTCTTGCACTTGTTCTTGTTGCCTTCCAAGACTTCCAAAGTGGATTGCTCACTGGCAACCCATGGAATGATCTGTTGCAACCTGGCCAGCTTACTGTTGATGTTGATTCTGTACCTCTTCTCGATCTTGTTGTGAGCCTCCTTCTGGTTCTGAGTCAACCTCTTTCTTGGTGCCTTTTTCTTCTGTTTCTTAGCACCAGAAGAGGAGGACCTGTTCAAGGAGTCCAAGGTAACAAGGTTCACATCGTCCTCGTCCTCCTCCTTTTTGACCTGGATATCGTCATCGTCATTGGACAACTCGAAATCCTTGTTGTCAAACAAGAAGATATCGTTCTGGTTACCATCGATCAAAAAGTTGGAGTCCGGAGAAGTAACACTAGAACTAGAGTTCGAGGAGATAATGTTTTCCAACGGTTCAAACCACGGAGAACCCGAGGTGGCTAAAGAAGTAGAAGACTCAGAAGTAGTGAGAAACTTGTCATTAGAGTTAACCCAGTTATCCAAATCATTCTGAATCGTAGCCATTTGTTAGTTTTTTTTTTTTAATTAGTGTTGAATTGATAAGAAAAAAAAAAAAAGAGAGAGAAGTATCCTTTTTTTTTAATTGTTTGTATGTTTGATTGGTTATTTAATAAATAATACTAAGAAAATAATAATATTGTAATAAGAATTTCTCTGAAAAAAAATAAAAAAGTTAATTTGATAGAATTTATTTCTCCTCTTAAAAAATTTTTTTTCATTTATTCAATCTAATTCTTTTTATAAATGAAAAAAATTTTTTTTCAATGCCCGGAAAACCCAAAAAAAAACAAACAAAGAAAATATTTGGACAAGTCACTTACTTTTCTCAACAAAGGGTTCAAATTTCAAAGAACAAAGCCCATTATCCTTTACTCCTTTTCTCTACCCGCATTTCTTCGTTAGGTTGTTAAAAATAGATGGGAAAAAAAAACAAAAGTGCACAACTTTCTCGATCTTCCTTAGGATCCGCATACATGGCCCCGTACAACCACTGTTCCATTTATGGAGGGAGTTTTTCCGTGAGAAAATTAAAAAAAGATAATAGAAGCCCACGTTTTTTTTTTTTCCGTATTGAAAAAAATATCGCGGCGCGGGATTTTCTGTGGGTTTCAACGAAAAAACTAAAAATTTCTTTTTTTTTAATGTTGTTTGTTTGTTTGTTTTTGATTGCAGAGATTGTACGGGAGTTTCTTTTTCACCGATGCAATACTTGAGGGATCTTAGGAATGGGCTTTCTATGCGCTGTTTTCTTTGCGTTTTTTTTTAATTTTTTGCAGTCGTTCTTCTCTCCGTCGTTCTTTGTTCTCCGTAGTTCTTTATGCCGTATCATGTGAAGAAAAAAAAATACGAAAAAATGGAAGAAGAAGAAAATAATTGTTCCGGGTCTTCTAGAAGCTCACAGCTTTTACCAGATCTGGAAAAAATGTCGAAGCTTCTATCTGAAATATGATCAGGGCTCTTCTTTAATTTTTTTTTTCACAGAAACGAGGGTCTACGGTGGTTTTACTGTTATTCAGATGGGAAGAGGAGGCAAATCAATGAAAAAAAAAAGAAAGAAAGAAAAATAGAGTGCAATAATAAAAAGATATAAACAATAAATGATTACCCACGAGTCATTTTTGTTATTGTGTTGCTTTTATTTGAAGAGAGAGAGAGACACGTTAAAAACAGCAAAAACACTAATATGTCTCAAAAAGCAAATTAAGTAAACAGAAAAATGGATGATGATTTACTTGATCGATTGTTGGAGGATGAAAATATCAGTGAGTCCCCTGAAACTCCAACAAACGAGGGCAAAATTTCTACTAACAATAAAAAGAAATATGGGCGAGGCGAATATTTCTATGAAAAAGCCAAAAAACAGACTGAGGAGGACTTGAAGTTGAAGAGACAGCTCTTTGAATTGGAGTCTCCCTCGGAGTTCAACAACCGGGACGTATACCCTCAAATTTTCCAAGGGCTTGTGATATATGTCAATGGGTTCACTGTTCCTGGAAGGTTTGAGCTGCACCAGATGATTGTAGTGCATGGTGGCAAGTTTCTGCACCACCTCAGTGCTAAACGGTCGATAACACATATCGTGGCGTCGAACCTGCCCTTGAAAAAACGTATAGAGTTTGCGAACTATAAAGTCGTTAAGCCCAGCTGGATAGTTGACTCCATAAATCAGGGGAAACTTTTGGCCTGGAGGGATTATGCGGTAATTGATACTTTGGAGCCAAACCAGCAGAAACTGAACATTTCTTCAGGTACGACGAATTCAACAAGTACAGCTCTCGTCGATTGTACTAACCCCAATTTTATTGCTGAGTATTTCAAACATTCCCGGCTGCATCATTTGTCCACGTGGAAGATTGAGCTCAGGGCGAAGTTCTTACGTGATTTTATAGAGAACAATTCAGAGCTGCGTAAACCACAGAAAGATATCGATAAGTTCACAGTGTTTCACATCGACTTCGATTGTTTCTTCGCTACCGTAGCATACTTGACAAAGGATCCAGCCATCAAATGTGATATGGAGAAAGATGTTATCGTCGTCTGTCATGGCTCGAAATCATCTGATATCGCTAGTTGTAATTATGTAGCAAGGAAATACGGTATCAGGAATGGTATGTGGGTCGATCATGCAAAGAGACTACTGCCACCCGATGTCCAGTTGTTCACACTCCCCTATAATTTTGACGAAATCCAAGCGAAATCAGAAAAGTTTTATGAGACGCTGGCCTCTCTTAAAATTTTTGATATGATCTTGCCAATATCAATTGATGAAGCTGTATGTATCAAAATAGAACAGCACAATATTAGTACTCAGGATTCATGTTCTACTAATACCAGTAATAATGATGATGACGATGAGCAATCTCAAACCTCTAGTAATGAAGAACTTTGTGTGCGAGTCAGGAAATTGATTTTTGAGAACACAGGGGGATGCACTGTAAGTGTTGGATGTGGTAGTTCTTTAATCTTGGCAAGATTAGCACTAAAAAAAGCTAAACCTAATGGCTATTACCTCACTAGTAAAAATCTTTTACAAAACTCACAAGAGCAACTGAGTGATTTCTTTGGATCCTTTTCTCTAAAGGATCTGCCAGGCGTCGGTAAATCGATTGTATCAAAGTTGCAGGCAACTTATAACAATTCGAAACCAATGTCCCTCTTAGAATTGAAGAAATGTGCGACCCTTGATACTCTAAAATCGGCCATTGGTGTCAGCCTAGGTAATAAAATATACTTAGCTTTAGAAGGACTCGATAATGAGGAATCCTCCAGAATGATCTACGAACCGGAAGACTATTTCGAAAGAAAATCGTTGTCTATAGAAATAAATTGGGGGATAAGGTTTTCAAATATTCATGATATCGATGACTTCATTGATAGATGTTGTGATTATCTGCTTGGAAAGTTAAACGAATTAGATAGAAAAGTATCACAGATTTCTCTTAAGATCATGAGAAGGGCTAAAGGTGCACCCATTGATCCTCCGAAGTATATGGGAATGGGTAGATGTGATGCGTTTAATAGAAGTAGTAGACTTGGTGTACCCACAAATGAACATGGTACAATAGCAACAGAAATCAAAGCCATATTCCGAACATTTGGATGTCCACCAGAAGAATTAAGAGGTGTATCTGTACAATACAATAAATTGGTCAAACTGGATGCAGATATTGTCAAGAACAACCGTGGGATATTGAACTTATTCCAAACTACTCCGCAGTTGAAGTACTCACCAACCAAAACATCAACAAACTCACCGAACAAATCCCCAATAGATTTTGATTCCATCGAAAAACAATCACCTTTAAAGGGTTTAAAGAATCTTCATCAGCTTAACCAGAATAAATATGATATTCCAAGCACCTTTGAAGCTCAATTCTTAGAGGCTTTACCGACACAATTGAAAACTGAAGTTAGTAAGGACTTAAGAATAAAAAGAAAAATCGAGGATATGAAAGTGAAAGAAATGAAAAAGAAGATTAAACTAAATGAACAACGAGAGAAAACAAAATATGACCATTTTTTCGGAAAGGAGAGTCTTTTTGAACCTATTAAATTCCAAGATCAAACAAGTTTCAAAGATATATGCCAAATGGTTAAACAATGGGTTCGTTTCACATTAAAAGAAAAAGGGCCTCATGAGAGAGACATTCTTTTATTTGAAAAATACGCACGGAAATTGTGCAATACAAATAGGTCTCATTATTTGAGTCGATTAGCTTACACTATCACAACTGAGTTAAACCTGATGGAGCATAACGTAGAAAATGGTGAAGGTTTTCATGAGTGGGATATGATCTTAATGAAACGAATAATACCAATATTGAATCAAAATAAACATACCTTTCAGACAGAAAGAAAGCTAGACATAGAATATGATCTTGGATGAAATAATATCACTTGAACAACCATAGGTAGTCTCATAATTATATAAATAATATTCATAATAGTAATAATAATATTCAGCAAAGATAACATCACGAAGATAAAAAACAGATCTAAGAGTTTCATAATTCTCATGTAATTATTTAGTTATATATGTATACTTCTCAGAACAGCTTCACATAATTTGAATATAAAAAGAAGCAGCTCAAAATAATAGAGTTAACTGAATTAACGGTCTTCATTAAAGGTTGCCTGATTAAAGGTTTAGATATCCTCCTTTTCACCACCCACAACAGAGACACGCATGGTGTTAGAGTGACCAACACCACCCTTGAAACCTTGGATGGAAATAATGGCATCACCGTTCTTTACAAATCCGAATTCCTTAGCCTTGTCAACACCGAATCTCAAACGAGCGTGAACATCTTCGCTCCAGTCAGCGTATGGTTCTTCCTCAAAGACAAATGGGAAGACACCTCTAAATAGGTGTGCAAATCTGGCGGTTCTTGGATTTCTAGTAACCAAGATGATTGGGCACTTTGGTCTGTACTTGGAAACAAGTCTTGCAGTGTTACCGGAAGTGGACAACACAAGGATAGCCTTAGCGTTTTGTTCCTCAACAGCAGCAACAGCGGTTACGGCAACAGTCTCAGTGGTAGAAGTTGGCTTTGGAGTACAGTTTCTTAGGTCATCATACAAAGGCAAGTAAGCAATAGCTTGCTCAGCGATGACAGCAGTTTCAGCCATAGTGGTAACAGCATTAATTGGGTAGTTACCCTTGGCAGTTTCACCGGAAAGCATGACACAGTCAGCACCATCCAAAATAGCGTTACCAACATCGGAAACCTCGGCTCTGGTTGGTCTTGGATTGAAAGTCATGGACTCCAACATTTGGGTAGCACAGATAACTGGTTTACCAGCCAAGTTACACTTAGCAATCAACTTCTTCTGCACAGCCAAGACCTCTGGGGCTGGAATTTCAATACCCAAGTCACCTCTGGCAACCATAACACCGTGGGCAACTTCCAAGATCTCATCAAAGTTGTTAACACCTTGTTGGTTTTCAATCTTGACAATAACCTTGATGTCCTTACCCTTTTCACCCAAAACTTCTCTGATGTGCTTGACATCGTTAGCAGTTCTGATGAAAGAAGCAAAGATCATGTGGACACCATTCTTAACACCGAACTCCAAATCAGCCTTATCCTTTTCAGACAAAGCTGGCAAGTCGACATCGGTACCTGGCAAGTTAACACCCTTGTGGGAAGAAATCTTACCAGCGTTCAAGGACTTAACCTTCAAAGTCTTCTCATCAACAATTTGCAAGACTTCGAAGGACAAGACACCGTCATCAACGTAGATAGTCTTACCTGGGGCAATAACCTTGGTGATGTTCTTGTAGTCAAGGTACATGATCTTGTCATCACAAGCCTTGGCGTACTTGTCATCAGTGGTGAAGATCATCTCATGGTTTGGAGGAATTGGGTAGTCAACATCATCGACACAAGTACCAGTTCTGATTTCTGGACCCTTAGTATCCAAAGCAATGGCCAATGGTCTACCTGGGTAAACTTGCTCAGACTTTCTGGCATTGTCAATGACAGATTGATGGTATTCGTAAGAACCGTGGGAGAAGTTCATTCTGACAATGTTCAAACCAGCCTTTCTCAAAGCAACCAAGGTCTCAACATTGTTAGTCTTAGGACCAATGGTACCAATGATAGAGGTTCTTCTCAAACCATCACCTGGAGTGGTTTGCAAGTTAATCAATCTGTTCAATCTAGACTCCATTATTTTAATCTGCTGTCTATATAATTTATATTTTTTTTACTTTTATCAATAATTAACAAGAATCTAAAAAAAGAGATTAATTGAAATTCTTACAGACTTTGGTTAACTTTATATATAGAATTAGATTTCAGGTAAGAAAAAATCACTGAAGAAACCCAAAAGATTAATACGTTTCTTTTTTTTTTTTTTTTCAATCAACCTTAAGAATATTTTACGACCAAAACTCAACCTCCCCCCCCTTATTGCTGAAACTTTTTGGGATTCCAGTCTTGTGTTGTGAAGACCTTGTAAAGGAACTGCGAATCACAATAAAAAAATAGGGTCAATAGAGTGCAGAACACAAAAAAAGGATATGAGTCCTATAATGATTACAAGAGAGACCAGCACCCCCTCCCTTCTCAGAAGGACAAAAGAAAAGTCTTTTGACCCTTTACAAACAAGAAGGCCAAAATAAACAAAATCATGATATGTGGGGGCGAATAGGGATTGGAAAAACCCAACTTGAGTCTTTAACGAATCGTAAATCACATGGGAGTAGTCGTTTAAAGAATCTAAGCAAATGGTAAAATAACATTAATTTGTGATACATAGCACACTAAATAGAATAAAAGAATATATTTTAAGTATAGTAAAATAAAGAACTTGATTTTAAATGAATATTATTTTATGCCTTGGGAATAGTAAAAAAATAATAAAACACTATGAGGGGATAGAAGAATATATGGTGGACAATTGGGATAATTACAATCTATTCTTATAATGAAATGAGCTTTGTAGGAATAAAAAAATTTTTAATGAAAATAATAAGCATGGGGTTTAAAAAATAGAATAAAAACATAATTCTTTAATCGTTAATTTTTTTTTTTCTTCGTAAATGCTTTGGGGGGAATAATTAAAACAAACAAAAAACTAAAATATTTTTTTTTTGCGAAATTTATAAGATGGCATCTAATATCTTTTCATGCCAGGTAGTTGGCTCGATACGCTTTTCATCACATTCTCTGGTGATCTCTTCAATTACGTCGACACCAGTGATCACATCGATCTCCTCTAGTGACTTCCACCATTTCAAAGTGAAAATCTTTCTTCTCCATACCCTGTGACCAATCCATAGAACTAGGAAAATTGGGAGAGTAATGTAGGCTGCAACGAAGTCCTTAGCATCCCAGTACTTAGGAATGAAGACCTGGTAACCGTTGGTCAAAGTGACGATAGAGATAATTGTTAGAGACCAGTAGATTAGGTATGGCATACCCCAAGTATGGTATGGCAAACGGGAAAACATACCATGGAATATGATAGCCTTGTGGAATCTGATGTATGCAACAGAGATACAGATCCAGCCGATGAAACCGGAGATCACACTAATGTTAGAGAACCAGTTGAAAACATCCTTGGTTGAAGAAGAACAGTTCAAGTAGGCCAAACAGCAGATAGCACTGGAAAAGGCGACTGCAACGTATGGAACACCCCATCTGTTGACTTTACCAAAGATTGCTGGAGCTTGCCCGTGGTGAGCCATGTTCAATAGAGATCTAGCACTGGCAAACATGAAGGCGTTACCTGCAGACCAAGCACTGGTTAGGATACAAGCGTTAATAATGTGTGGCAATCCGTGAATACCAGCGTTCTGAATACCAATAACGAATGGAGAGGAACCGGCACCTGGTTTACCTTGAGACAGAGCGTTAGTCAAAGCAGGGTCGTTCCAAGCCACAATAACACTAATTGACAATGCACCTAGGATGTAGAAGAACATCAATCTCCAAACGAATCTCCTCGAGGCCTTAGCGATGTTACGTCTTTGGTCCTCAACTTCTGCACTGGTCATGGCAACCAACTCAGGACCTAAGATGAAAGCGAAACCACCTTTAATGATACCGGTGTAGATATCCAAGAAAGAACCAAAACTTCCACCTCTAATGTGGTGAGCGAACCCACCTGGGTGTTGCCAGAAACGGAAACCCAATCTGTCACGGTTAGGACCACCACCCCAGAACAAAATGAACGATAGCATAATTAAACCGACGATACACAGGATTTTAATAGAGGCGAACCAGAACTCAGACTCACCGTAGAACTTAACAGCAGCGAAGTTCAAGAACACAACCATAAACAGAAAGATGGTAATCCAAGCGGCCTTAGGGACACGCTCAGTCCAGTACTCAACGACACCGGAGGCAGCAGTACACTCAGCAGCAACCAGAATAACATAACAGTAATAGTAGTTCCATGCAGTAGCAAACCCAAGTGACTCGTCTAGATACTTATTTACGAGGTGTGCAGCTGACCCAGCAGACTCATTACCCGTACCGGGCAAGTAACACACCATTTCACCGATAGCTTGCATGATTGGGTAAATCACAGTAGAGATGATACAATACGAGATGAACAGTCCAGCTGGTCCGCAAGTATGTAGAGTTGACGAGGTACCGACGAATAGACCTGTACCGATAGCACCACCCAGAGCAATAAGTTGGACGTGTCTAGATTTAAGACCTTGTTTCAGCTGGTGTTCTACTGTCTCTGACTGATCAGGCTGTTTTTCCTGGGACGAGGACAAGGAATATATCTCATCCTGGTTATATTGGTTCTTATCCTTCGTACTGGTCCCAATACTCTCTCTTTGTACATCCTCTTCACCAAGTGAGACTACACTCACCGTATCTTTTTCCTTTTTCCAAAACATTTTGTTTTATTCTATTTTATTTTATTCTATTTTATTTTATTTTATTTTATTTTATTCTATTTATCTTATTAGTATTTTTTTCTTCTATAATGTTTTTTTATCAAGTACAGACGTGTGGTGTAAGCTATAAAGGTTCTCTTTATATACTTTTTTTTTTTTATTTGTTATAGTTATTTACTAGCCTTGCCTTAGGGAGGAAGTATATCTATCTTTCGGTGTACCATCTCCGTGTCTTTTAGTTACTTCTTGTCAACCTTTCCAATTTATCAGTGATTGAAATAGATTAGAGAGTCATCAGCTCTTTTCACCGCCTGTTGCTTCCGTATTTTTTTTTTTTTCCCTCTTTATCTCCCCATATCTCTCTCTCCCTTATCTTCTGTGTCCACAATGGGCTAATCTCCCTTACCCTTTCCTATCGTGGTAATGATAGCACATCTTTTTAATCTGCTTCGAAGACGAACAGAGATAAGATAAAAAAAACAAAAAAAAAAAAAGAGGACTTTTTCCTTTTCTCTCTTTACCCTGCTTTTACCCCTCTAAATGTGCCACGTCTTTATTTTATGGGTATACGGTGTTTTCTTTGTACAATTTATTTATAGAGACTCAAATTGAGGAATAAAAATACGTCATTCTCTAATTTCTTTTTTCTCTTATTTTAATTTTCCTCGG
>JAKTPY010000054.1:0-47879 GCA_030556385.1 Nakaseomyces kungkrabaensis | reverse complement strand
TTCTCCTTCTTCTCCCCCCCCAGGTTTTTATCAATTGGGATTTATCAACAAAACAACTAATGCTTTGTCAATTCAATTCATTTCGAGAAAACAGGACACAAGATACCAGAATACCATATAATATAATATAACAATAATAAAAATAAAGTCAAAACTAAATTAAAATAAAATAAAGGGGATTATATATACAGGAACAGAAAAAAAAAAAAACAAGGAGTTTTAAAAACAAAAAATAAAGTAAAGATTGTTGGGACTGGATTATTTGAGATATAATTGAAGAAGAAGAGAATTATTATTAATACACTAGCTCTCCCCCAACCCTGAGGTAAAAATATTGCATTTATTTGTTGAAAAATGAAAACAGAGCTCAAATTTCTGACTGTTGCGAATGCAATCTTTGTTTACTTTGTGCTGTGGTACACATTCGATCTTCTGACGCTTATTATTGATGATTCCTTCAAGGACGCGTTGACTGAAGAGGACTTAAACCCACCAAAGGACCAGATTACCGGGAAAGAAATCCCAGATGGAAGACCTGAGTTAATACCCAAGATTATTCACCAGACTTACAAGACCGAGGATATACCCGAACAATGGAAAGAGTCGCAACAGAAGTGTCTGGACCTGCATCCAGACTACAAGTACATCTTGTGGACTGATGAGATGGCCCTGGACTTCATCAAAAAGGAGTACTCGTGGTTCTTAGATACTTTTGAGAGCTACAGGTACCCTATCCAGCGTGCCGACGCTATCAGATACTTCATCTTGTCCCACTACGGTGGTATATATATTGACCTGGACGACGGCTGTGAAAGGAGACTAGACCCCCTACTGAAAGTGCCAGCATTCGTTAGAAAGACATCCCCATTGGGTGTGTCTAACAACGTGATGGGTTCTGTGCCTAGACATCCCTTCTACCTGAGACTGTTGAAGTCCCTGAACCACTACGACAAATCCTGGTTTATTCCATATCTGACAATCATGGGGTCCACAGGCCCACTGTTTGTCAGTGTTGTTTGGAACCAGTACAAGAGATGGGGAGTGCCCGAAAACGGTGTGGTGAGAATTATGCAGCCTGCTGACTACAAGAAGCACGCTAACTCATATTTCTCTATCTCAAAGGGGTCCTCATGGCATCTGGACGACGCCGCCTTCATGAAGACGTTGGAAAACCACATCCTTTCCTGTGTCGTGGTCGGTTTTATTATTGGTTTCATTATCCTGTATGGTGAATACGTGTTCTACGTCTGGCTATGTTCCATCTGGAGGTCTACAGAAACTTCGGATAATGTCGAGGATTTTATGTACAATCCAAACTGCCCCTACGCAAACCATAACAGTTCTGGTATTTTCAACTCGACAATTACACCTATAAAGAGATTCAACAGAAGTCTGCTCTCAAGGATATACTTTAGGTCATCAGACGTGACTTCGGACCCAAATTACCGTCAATCAATGACAGATTACTTTAGGATACATGGACACGAAAGAGATAACGACAGTTCACCTCGCAAGGGTAAGAGGTCCAGAAAGGATTCCAATGCAGCTTATAAAAGTATTATCGCAGATATCGAGAAGCTCGACCCTAACTTTGAGGATCTAAGCACTTGAAACACAAAAAAAAATTGAAGAAACAAGAAATAATTACTGTAACACTAATACAAACCATATGAAAGGCTTTAGAATTTGTAGCCTAATTTTTATTTTTTTCTGATTATTTTAATCTTCAGGCCAGGTATTGAAGGCATTGTATTCAATATGATAATACGCTGCATTTATGTTTGGACATTTTTCGTGTCAATCCAAACAACCCAATTATTATAGCATTATAAACTCCCGTTCTTTCCTGCTTTAATGGAAGAGGGAAATACCCAAACTTTTTGAACTTATACTTCTACTTCTATTTTATTTTATTTATCTAGATATTACTATTGTTTTTTTATATAATTTATATAACTTTATTTGCATTTTTATTCATTCAGTGTACTTATAATAAATTATCATTAAGATACCAACATATTTCTAAGGTGGTAGCACTTCTAAGGTGGTAAATCTAGGTCGTGTCTTTTTGTCTAAAGGTAAATGGATTAGAAATTACAAAATTCTTATAAAAAAAAAATAATTCTAAATGAAAATAATAATGGTTAAATAATAATACAGCAACGAGGAACACATAAGAACAATGACTTTGGTATTAGTTCAATTTCCCGTTGAAAGAAAATACTTTAATAAAATAAAATAGAATGAAAATGTAACCGGCCAATAAAAAGTATGATCATATGGATGAGGTGGGGAAATGAAACAAAATGGAATAATAACATTTATAAAAAAATGGAAACAAAAAAAAATAATTAACAAGTAATTTTTTTTTTAAATTTATTTTTTTTTTTATCTTTCTATGGCAAAGCAGCAGCGGAACCTTGTTCGTTCAACCAAGATTGGACTTGTTCGTTAGAGATACCACCGCTTGGAGCACTGTCGACTTGGACCAAGTGGATAGTCTTGTCAGAACCGTTGAAGATAACGACAGCTCTGAAGACACCATCGGTTGGTCTCTTGAAGTAATCTTGGGTACCACCACCTTGGCCATCGTGAATGTGAGTGATCATCTTATCAGAACCTGGACTTAGAACTTCGAATAGATCCAATTCACCACAACCAGTAGCCCAACAGGAACAAGTGGATTGACCGTATTGCAAAGTTCTTGGGATCTTGGCATTTAGCAACCAGATAGCTGGCATGTCTTGGTTGTAACCGTTACCGTTGGTGTCGCTTGGCATGGAGAACTCGAAGTAGAAGATCTTTTGGTTACCGCTGAAACCCTGGTAAGCTGGGATACCGTCTCTGTAGTAACCACATTCGGCGTTGTTACCGGAACATTGAGTGGAAGAGAAGATCATGTATTCCTTACCGGACTCGATGGTGACATCACCAAGGGCTTGTGCAGAAGCAGCACCGGAGACACCGTCGGAGTTGGCGAAGGAGATAGAGTTACCGAAACAAGAGGACCAGATACCGGAGCCGGCAGTACCACCTTGATGGTTCATGAAAGTACAGCCGTCGGCAGAACCTGGAACGAAATGAGCACTTCTGACCCAGTCACCACCGGCTTGAATTGGAGCGGAGGAAGAAGTAGCAGCCTTGGAAGAAGTAGCAACCTTGGTAGAGGAGGTAGAAGATAGAGTGGTGGTAGCTGGAGTAGTAGTAGTGTCGGCGTTTGGAGTGTTTACGTTAGATTGAGTGTTGGCGTCTGGAGTGTTTACCTCAGAAGTAGCAGCGACAGCTTCTTCTTGTGTCTGTGTGTTACCATTTTCGTCGATGTAAACGGTCTCAGTAACTTCGACAACCTCGACAGCAACGTCTCTCTTGTGCTTATGCAATGGCTTAGCCACGGTAGTCTCACAGTCCTGGAACTCTCTCTTCTGGTTACTGCTAGCTGGGTAGTACACGGCGAATTGGGAAAGTCTCAATGGACCTCTGAAGTGAACGGACAATTCCTCGTCGAATGGGGCCAAATTACCACCGAAATTGTAAGCCTGCTGTTGGCAAACACAGCTGGACTCATCCATAGATATAACATCCTGGTATGTACCAGAAAGACCCACATTGGAGTACGTCACCGCACTGGTCTCTGAACAATAGTAGTTACCACTGATAAATTGACAGTCTGCAGCAACTTTGTGCACAAGGGCTAACAGCCCAACAACTTGGTAAAGCATTGTATTTTCTTTCTTTAGTGTTTTAGTTTCTTGTTTTGCTTTTGGTTAGGAAGGGAGATAGAAAAGAATAGCTTTTTTGATAAAAACTAAAACTTATTTATAAGAGTGAGAGAAAAAAAAATTTTCTTCTTCTTCCAATAGTCGATTATCGCTCTTCAAGCTTGCTGGGTCTTATTTGTTTACGTTTTTTATTTGTTTTTTTCTTTGTTCCTTCTTCGATTTTCGTGTTCTCGTACAGCTTTTTCTGAGCAGACGTCTTTTCTTGTTTACCAAAACCCAGCACGAAATGTTGCAGATCAAAAAAAAAATTATCTTGCTACGACGAATTCTAAACGACCCGCGAAATTTTCTGTACTTTTCCCAGGAACACGATGGGTGAGTAAGAAACGACACACGGGGGGGGATGCCCCCCCAGTGCACACAAAATGCCGTACAGTACCTTCTCCCTGCACACAAAATGCCTTACGCACACACACAGCAAGCCCTGCACGGAAAAAAATCCCCTACACGGTTACAGAATTGTCACAGTTAGAAAAAACCACTGAGGCGTTTGTTTCTCTCCCTCCTTCCGTAAACGCGAAAAAAACCAGTTTCTTTCTCTATCTCTCCCCACGGGTGTTTCTACACTGCCCAGCTAAAAAACTCTTTCTTTTCTTTCTTTTTTTTTTCTTTTGTTTATTTTTTTAGTGCTGGTATGTGTAATAGTGTACGGTACAGCACGCTACGGCATTTTATCGTCTGTTTTTTGCAGATCCTTGTTTTCTTACCCGGTTTTATTTACAACTGTAGTCCCTGAGCACGGAGATTACGTCAGGTGGGTGTTCCCCCCGTCATTGCTGATCCCAGGAAAATATACCAAGGTACGTAATCATGCGTGTGTGTCATTGTGTACATATGTGTATCACTATGTACATCAATAATCATGTGTGTATCACTATATACATCAACGTGGCTGCTTACGTGTGCAGGTACGTGTTGTCATCTTTTTTATTTTCATTTTTTTTTTTTTTTTTTTGATGTGCTGGTTGTCACGGTGGCCATTAAGGCAAAGGGGAGTGATTTACCGAGGTGTTGGACAACAAGAAAAAAAAAAAAAATTGAATTACTGAAGTATATATACTTTAATGCAATAATTTTTTAATATATGTTTTTAATACAAGACATACAGGAACACAACTACAAGTTAAAGACAATATAATAAAAAAGTAAAGATGGCCGTGCAGACACCAAAACAAAGATTGGCTAACGAGAAGTTTAACAAGAACATTGAAAAGCAAAGAAAGTACGGTAAGAAGAAGCCTGAGGCCAAGCAACAATTGCCAATCTCCAAGACATGGCTATATATCATCCTGTTCTTGCTTGTCGGTGGTGGTGTCCTCGAAGTGTTTAGTCTACTGTTCTAATAATAATGAAAATATTAAAACTATTCCCCAACTATATCCTAAATAATTTTTTTCTCTAATTTTAATATAAACGTACCCTTATTTTTTTTTTTTCAAAAAATTGACACTTTTCATGGACATTAAGAAAATAAAAAAAAAAAGAATATTGATCAGAAGAAACAAGGTCACAACAGACAATGGCAGATGTATAATCGAATATGGAATTTCAGGCTGTTTCGCAATTCTACCGCTGGGAGTAAAAAATTGTTTCAGCAGCAGAAAATCAATGTGGTCGGGAGTCATTTCGGGTTTAACAGCAGAGGCGATCTGAAGTATGATAAAGCTATACACCCATACAAGGATTTGAAACTAGAAGATGATTTAAGTACACATAGGCTAAGTGTCACTAAACTCCTCACTAAGTCATGGTGTGAACTAAGGTTTGCGTACGATACGTACTCAAGGATGGGTATTTACAAGGATGAGCATGTGAAAATCGGAGAACAAGTGCATAAATCCCTGGAAGATGAGCTCTTGGAGCCTATGGTCACCCCTGATATGATCCCTGGGATGGAAGACATGATTCAAGTTGATGACATGCATAAACTTGCAAATTATTGGCTTGATGCCACCAATAGATTGCTAAATATGTTTGAAATTGGGGAAGCGAGAGAAGTGTTATGCCATGGGTATCTTGATAAAACCACAGACACATTTATAGCAAATACACCAGTACTACCCCAAGATCATCTCCTAGTAAGTGGTATTATAGATCATCTGACCTTGAAACCCAATCCCATTATGCTTGATCCAGCTGAAAGTCTGGGCGATACAATCGATTACCTGACAAAGAACCTAGCTAGATTGCAAAAAACACATTCTATAGAAGTCAGTGATGTGAAGACAAGATCCAGGAGATCAGTTCCTTCACAGCCAACAGTAGTGACGGCCGCTAAGACACAGGTGATGTACTATCGACACTTCTTGGAGCTACTAGGACGTGATCCAACAGAAACATACGAGATGTTATTAGCAAATGCAAAAGCTAGAGGCATTGATACAGATACTCCTTTGAGCACGGGAAATGTTATGCTAATGATACTACAATCAAATAATATAATTGATGATTTTATTAAGCTTCATGATGGAGACTTGTTTGGGTTTGAGAAATTTGATGTGGATAGATCATTGGAAAATTCTACAATGGAGCTGGGCTCTGTAGAACGCGGATTTTTAGAATTTTTGGAAAATGGTCAAGAGAAAGTCTTACAATTATTCGAGGGCCCCTTTGCTACCCCGATCACCTTAAAATATTTTGCAATGAGACTGGCACAGACATATCATATTATTGGAAGCATGTTATCAGACCGATTACAAATTGAATATTATCACTCAAATGAAAATTTTGCTAATATTACATTCGAATATGATGAGGCTGAATTCATCGAAAGGTGCAAGGATGCGTCACGATTCTGGTTTGGAAAAAGAGGTATTGAGCCTATAGATCCTACACTTTATAACTACGAAAAGTACTGTCGTCTCTGTGATTTCAAAGACCATTGTTCCTGGATAAAAGACGGCATTGCAGAGACCAAGAAACTTGGCTCAGAGCTTACTGAAATCATAAACACAAATCATCAGCTATAAGTAGGTTTATTTATTTTTATAGAAAGAAAAAATATTTGAAAAAGATAATAACGGATGATTGTGCTAAGTACTTTAAACAACGATTAGTTGAGGCATAGGGAGGTGTACCCCAACACCTGGACAGTATTGCTAATCTAATTGTTAAACATTTAACTTGCTCGTATGGCGCAGTGGTAGCGCAGCAGATTGCAAATCTGTTGGTCCTTAGTTCGATCCTGAGTGCGAGCTGTTAATTTTTTTTCTCAAATTTTTTATTACCCCAAATTCAAATTAAGCTACCTATATATATCAACGCTTCGATAGTGCTTTCTGTTCTTCAAGCTGTTATTTTTGTTACAGAGTGTTCTACGTGGTTGGTGCCTGATTTACGGTCTTCTCTCCATTTTTGGAACTACAGCCTTACTCATTTATCAAAAATATAAAAATAATTAATAAATAAAATAAAACAGAACAGAAAAATTACTGCACACATGAAGTGTCATCATTACTTGATACTCGTGTCAATTTATTTCCATTCTAAAATATGCGCGCATTAACCCATTATCTCTCTTATCGTTTATGATGGGTGATTGATTATACAAATTGTTCCTGATACGCATTCATGGATCAAAGGACGCAAATTTGTATGTGGGAATTGGTGTACTTTTGTTTGGCAGCCAAAGAAAAATACACACAAATTTGCGATAAATGAGAGAAATTCAATAGGAAGAAAATAGACACGGAATTATGCGCAAACTAGTCACCCGGATTATGGCGGATGCCGATAAGGGTTTCCTAATTCGGTAAGAGATAAGACAAAATAATGAGTGGAAATCCTTCAAGAAATCGCTTGCTGCTTCCCTGGAACAATAACACGCATTGATTCTTTTATTTTCACCAAGAATTTAGGGGACGCAGAAGATAAGATAAGAATGTCGATAAGATAAGATAAGATAAACTAGCGAGCATAATTAAGCTCAAAGGTGAAGAGCATTGGTCTTAGGTACGGTGATAGCGCTACGGTTTTCCTAATAATGAGTTGGAGCTCCGACAAAAGTATTTAAAGAGAGTGCTTACATCCTGGAAATTTGTCAATGAAGTTTTTTGTGTGCTAGCTTGTAAACGTACTACTACTAGGTTAAATTGACAAACATAAAAATAAAATACAATAGTTATGACTACTTTGAGTGCTAGTGATGCTCTAGGGTGGTCTGTTGAAGACTGGATTAAATTTCATCGTAACTCCACTCCACAGAGTTCTTTGGATTTGCTGGTGGAGATAGTTGGAGCACAGAAGACGGCCCCTAATGATCCAGCGTGGATTTCTGTAGCTTCTAAGACTGTTCTTGAACAGCAATGGCAGATTTTACAAACTAGAGCTAATAAGGAAAGTTTGCCATTATATGGTGTTCCTGTAGCTGTCAAAGATAATATCGATGCAAAAGGGTTTGCAACCACTGCTGCGTGCCCTGATTTCAGTTACCAGCCAACAAGAGATTCAAAGGCTGTTGAGCTCTTGAAGCATGCTGGTGCTATAGTTATCGGTAAGACAAATTTAGATCAATTCGCTACTGGTCTTGTGGGTACTAGATCCCCTTATGGTAAAACTAGTTGTGTTTTCAGTGATAAGCATGTATCAGGTGGTTCCTCCGCAGGATCTGCTTCAGTTGTAGCTAGAGGTATTGTTCCAATAGCTCTGGGAACTGACACGGCTGGTTCTGGTAGAGTTCCTGCAGCATTGAACAATATTATTGGTCTAAAACCAACTAGAGGTATATTTTCTTGTAGCGGTGTAGTTCCAGCTTGTAAGTCCCTAGATTGTGTTTCTGTGTTCACTTTGAACTTATCAGATGCAGAAAGGTGTTTAAAGATTTTAAGTGTCACGGATTATGAGAATGATGAGTATTCTCGAGAATTCCCTTCAAATCCACTACAAAAATTCAACAAAAACTTGAAAATTGCGGTTCCTGCAAACATTCCATGGTATGGTGAAACACAAAATCCTAAGCTATTTGCCAAGGCAGTTGAGACTTTACAAGGAATTGGAGCTGACGTAACAAGATTAGATTTTGAACCACTTTTAGAGTTGGCTCGTTGTCTATATGAGGGTCCATGGGTTGCTGAAAGATATGCTGCAATGCACGAGTTTTTGAGTTCTAACCCATCTCCAGAATCTTTAGATCCAGTTGTAACAAGTATTATCAAAGGTGCTGAGAAATTCAGTGCTTCAGATTTTTTCAAATTCGAGTATAAGAGGCAGGCAATTTTGAAAAAAGTTAACAAGTTGATGGAAGGTATCGATGTTCTTTGTGTTCCAACATGTCCATTGAATCCTACTTTTGAAGAAGTTGCTGCTGAACCAATCCTGGTGAACTCTAGACAAGGTACATGGACTAATTTTGTTAATCTTGCTGATTTTTCAGCATTAGCTATCCCAGTGGGATTCCGTCCTGATGGCTTACCAAATGGTGTAACTTTAATTGCAAGAAAGTTTTCAGATTATGCTCTGCTTGACCTGGCAAAGAGGTTCCTCTCAACATTATATCCAGATGGGAGACGTACTTGTGGTATATTTCCCAACAAGCATGTTGAATTAGCGGATGATAATCTACAGGGCCCAGAAGTAGATGAAACTGATTCTATTTGTGTGGCTGTTGTAGGTGCCCACTTGAAGGGGTTACCTCTTCATTGGCAATTGGAAAAAGTTAATGCTACATATTTAGGGTCACCAACTACTTCTGAAAATTATAGACTGTATGCTTTACCAAAGGTAGGACCAGTTTTAAAGCCAGGATTAAGGAGAGTGAATGACGGAACTGGTGCATCCATTAAACTAGAAACTTACAGTATACCACTGAGCAGGTTTGGCGAGTTTATGGCGATGATTCCTGCACCTTTGGGTATTGGTTCTGTTGAATTGATGGACGGTACATGGGTAAAGTCATTCATTTGTGAAGAGCATGGATATCTTTCGAATGGTACCACTGATATAACGGAATTTGGTGGTTTCAAACCTTACATAGAGTCTCTGAATGAAGTTGATAATAACATGAAAACGTTTGACTGTGTGTTGGTTGCTAATAGAGGTGAGATTGCTGTTCGTATAATAAAAACGTTAAAGAAAATGGGTATCAGAACCATTTCAATTTATTCAGACGTTGATAAATACTCCCAACATGTTCAAGATGCTGATGTTGCTGTTCCACTAGGAGGTGTATCAGCAGCCGAAACATACCTTCATGAGGATAAGATAATTGCTATTGCTAAGAATAACGGCGCTAACGCCATTATTCCAGGCTATGGTTTCCTATCTGAAAGTGCAGGTTTTGTAGACAGGTGTGATAGAGAGGGAATAGCATTTATTGGCCCAACTGGTGAAACAATTAGAAAATTAGGTCTAAAGCATTCGGCGAGAGAAGTGGCTAAAGCCTCAGGAGTGCCATTGGTTCCAGGTTCTTCTCTTATCAAAAGTGCAGAAGAGGCAATTACTTTTGCCAAGAAAATTGGATACCCTGTTATGGTAAAATCTACTGCTGGTGGTGGTGGTATTGGTTTGCAAAAGGTTGATAACGAAGAGGACATTTCTCGTGTATTTGAATCAGTACAACACCAAGGTGCTTCATATTTTGGTGACTCTGGGGTGTTTTTAGAGAAATATATTGAAAACTCTAGACATGTTGAAATTCAACTAATGGGTGATGGTCAAGGTAATGCTATTGCATTAGGTGAAAGGGACTGTTCCTTACAACGTCGTAATCAGAAAATTGTGGAAGAAACACCAGCTCCCAACTTACCTGAAAAAACAAGGCTAAAAATGAGAGAATGTGCAGAGAGTCTAGGTAAGCACTTAAACTATAGAGGTGCTGGTACAGTGGAATATATTTATGATGAAATACACGATGAATTCTATTTCTTAGAAGTTAATACAAGATTGCAGGTTGAACATCCTATCACTGAAATGGTCACTGGTCTTGATTTGGTTGAATGGATGGTTAAAATATCCGCTGGTCAGCCACCTAGTTTTGATATTTCCAAAATCAACGTTCAAGGAGCTTCTATTGAAGTTAGGTTATATGCAGAAAATCCATTAAAGGATTTTAGACCATCACCAGGTGAATTAGTCCATGTGGAGTTTCCAAATGATTGCAGAGTTGATACTTGGATCAAGAAAGGTACAAAAGTTTCAGCTGAGTATGATCCAACATTGGCAAAAATTATTGTTCACGGAAAAGATAGGAATGAAGCAATTTTAAAAATGTTGAAGGCATTAAATGATACCAGGGTTTATGGTTGTGTGACCAACTTAGATTATCTAAAATCAATTGTAGGATGTCATGATTTCAAGGATGCTAAATTATCCACAAATTATCTGAACACATTTGTGTATACCCCACCAGCTATTGAAATTCTTGATGCTGGTGCTTCAACTTCAGTTCAAGACTATCCTGGTAGAGTTAACTACTGGCGTATTGGTGTTCCACCTTGTGGACCAATGGATCATTATTCCTTTAGACTGGCCAACCGTATTGTTGGAAACCACTATAAAACACCTGGCCTGGAAATTACTTTGAAGGGTCCAACTTTCATCTCACATACAGACATTGTCGTAGCCGTAACCGGTGCTGAAGTGGATGTTACTGTAGATGGTAAAGCGGTTTCTCAATATGAACCTATTATTCTAAAGGGTGGCTCAAAACTGGCAATTGGTAAAGTCAACGGAGGCAGTAGAGCCTATTTAGCTATCAGAGGTGGTATTGACATTCCTAAATATCTTGGTTCATTCTCTACCTTTACTTTAGGAAAATTAGGTGGATTCAATGGAAGACCTCTAAGATTAGGAGATGTGTTATTTTTGCCACGTCAATTTAATGAGGATGAAATCCCAGCACCATGTTATCCGATGGCAGTAGCACCTGTTGAGTTACGTCCAAAAATGGCAACAGAAGGTCATTGGAGAATTGGTGTAACTTGTGGCCCACATGGAGCACCAGATATTTACCAGAAGGAGAGTGTAAAGGAGTTCTTCGAGACGGAATGGAAAGTACACTACAACTCTAATAGGTTTGGTGTTAGACTTTCAGGCCCAAAACCTAAATGGGCTAGAAAAGATGGTGGAGAAGGAGGTCTACATCCATCGAATACGCATGATTATGTCTATTCTATGGGAGCTATCAATTTCACAGGTGATGATCCGGTTATCATAACTTGTGATGGTCCTTCTTTAGGTGGTTTCGTATGTGAAGCAGTTGTTGTTGAAGCTGAACTATGGAAAGTTGGACAAGTAAAACCAGGTGATACTATTCAGTTCATTCCACTTGACTATGAAACTGCAAGAACACTAAAAGAATCCCAAGATGTAGCTATTGATACTTTGAAGCTTGAATCCGATATTCAAATAAATGAAGAAAACTGTCAGTCTACAGTATCCGATCCGATTTTAGCAGTCCGTCCAAAGGGTGATGACTTTTCTCCAAAGGTTGTATACAGGCAAGCCGGTGATAGGTACATTCTAATTGAATATGGTGAAGAGGTAATTGAGTTCAACTTATGCTACAGAATTAAATGCTTGATTGATATGGTGGAGCGTAAACAAACAACAGGTATTGTGGAAATGTCTCAAGGTGTTCGGTCTGTATTAGTTGAGTTTGATGGTTACCAAATATCTCAATCAGAACTTTTGAAAACATTGATGGCTTATGAGGAAGAGTTGCCATTTGATAAGAATTGGAAGGTAAATTCAAGACTTTTCAGATTACCAATGGCATTCGAGGATTCTAAAACTTTAGATTCTGTTAAAAGATATCAAGAGACTATCCGTTCATCTGCACCATGGTTACCAAATAACGTCGATTTTATCGCTCAGATTAATAACATGTCTCATGAAGATGTTAGAGAGATGATCTACACCGCACGCTTTATGGTGTTAGGTGTTGGTGATGTGTTTTTAGGCTCTCCTTGTGCTTTGCCGTTGGATCCTCGTCATAGGTTACTTGGTACCAAATATAATCCTTCCAGGACATATACTGAACGAGGTATCGTTGGTATTGGTGGTATGTACATGTGTATTTATGCCGCTGATAGTCCAGGTGGTTACCAATTGGTTGGTAGAACTGTTCCAATTTGGGATAAATTAATGCTGCATCTTCCAAATGGTGAACCTTGGTTATTGAACCCATTTGACCAAGTCGAATTTTACGCTGTTAGTGAAGAGCAAATTGACAAGTTTACTGAAGACTGGGATAATGGTACTTATGAGGTTGAAGTGAATGACATCGTCTTTGATCATGGTGATTACCTAAAATGGGTTCATGACAATATTGAATCTATTCAAGATTTCCAGGAAAATCAAAAGGGTGAAAAATTTGATGAATTTGTTAATTTGATTCAGGTTTCTAACAATGAACTACTTCAGAGCCAGGTTTCTGCACCAGAAGTAATCGAAGAATTGCCTGATAATCAAGAATTTATTTATTCTGAGTATGCAGGAAGGTTCTGGAAACCAATTGTTGAAGAAGGAAAACAGGTCCAGGAAGGACAAGGTATTTTAATCATTGAAGCAATGAAAACTGAAATGGTCGTATCATCCAATAAAGATGGTAAGATTGTAAAGATTCTACATGGAAATGGTGATATGATTGATGCTGGTGATGCTGTAGCAATAATTGAACTTTCTTAGAAATCCTGACCCTACACGCAGCCCTGATTTATATTTTAACTTATGTATCAGAAACTTTGTAGAATAATATCAGTCATTATAATATAAAATTATGAATTGGAATCTAGTTTGGGGAGAGACATAATGAAAAAAAGAAACTTCTTTTTTATTTACAATGAATATTTAATTTGAGTTTTCAGTTGACCCATGCAAATTATTAGAAACTGTCATTAAAGGTGTCGAACTGTCCTTTGAAGTTCGAGTTTGATCTTGAACAATGGTTTCATCTGGATTTATAGTTGATTGTTGAAGGTTTTGCTTAAGTTTCAAGGAATTGTAGGCAATCTTCATTCTCTTGGTAATTCTCTTCTTCTGCCATTTGATTGGAATACCTGGAATGTAACCGTACTTTTCTTCTGCCATCAACATCTTAATGCAGAATATTAAAACTAGCCAATATACAATGTAACTGATAACTGATCCATAAGTAGCACTGTTTGTCCAGCCAAATATTGCGGTCAAGATCATCCAACCACCATCTGTTTCACCGTTACAACAATTGACATGCCACACAGAACGAGAAATATCGTATGAACCAGGGCCGTTCCCAACTTCACTCATATCTTGTCCGTTGCATTTGTTAACGTAGTCTTGTAGTTCTAATTGCCACACACCTTTAGAGAATAAACCGGATGCGATCAAGTACAGGAAGCAGGTAGTGATGACTAAACAAATTTTCAGTGATAGAGAACTGGAGTACTTAAAGAAAAAAACTCCGAAAACACCACTTATACAAACGGCACATATCATTGATGAGATAATGGCCATTAATGGTTGATCTAAACCAACACCACCAATGAATACCACAGCCTCTAGACCTTCACGCAAAGCGGTGACAAACGGTAGAATGAAGAATGCATATTTCTCACTAAAGCTGACTGCTTCTGTGGCATTCGCCTTTAACAGCTTGCCTCTATCAGAGTAAATAATGGACGCCAATTTGACTCTAAATTTCTCTCTCAGCTTACCAACTCGTAAGAAGAATAAGCCCATCACTGATATAATTATAGAGGCCACCAGACTCAGGACACCCTCATAGTAGTGTTCACTTAGAGTCCACAAATCGGTTCCCAAATGGTAAAACACGGCAACAAACGCACCTCCAATAAAACCACAGATAATAAGACCCAATGCACCACCAGAGACAATCTGTACCTTTAGTTTCTTGTACAACTTCAAGTTATCGGCGTACGATAATGACTCCTGGCTCGCGTCTGCACCCTGTACTTCGTATACTTGCTCTTCTTCCTCAACGGTCAGCGGGACTTGTTCCTCTACAGCAGCTGTACCACTCCCTGAGCTTGTAAGAGCCTCATCGTGCTCGCCTATTGATAAACCTTGCTTCACAATAGTCAGCAGAATCGATATGATCACTGCTATCTCCAGAGACTCCCTGAGAAATATAAAGAAAACCTGGAATGAAAACACTTGTTCAAACGACATTGGTGTTATCTTCTTTTTTACTGATTTAGCTTTCTGGATTACGTTGTAGAGTCAGCTTTGTACCATCAACTGTTAATAAAAGAATGCTCATCGCAATCAAACAGTTTTGTGCGCAATTCTGCACCTTTTTCCAAAAAAAAAAAAAAAAATGAAGAAACCACGTGACAATGCGATTCACAAAACATAACCAAGTATTTACTGGAATTTAATATTATATAAATACTATATTATTGTAGTTTGATACATTAGTCTTTCTCGTAAACACAGAGTTGGACAAAAGGCTCTCTAGTATACATATAACCACAGGAAATTGGGGTGTGGGGGCGCGCTACGGAGCGGAAACAGCGACATTATATATGGACATGATAATAACTTCCAATCATCTTGGAGTTAAGTTAGGAATGTCTGGAGGTAGTGGGATGTCCTTGGAGCTGAAGTACTTTCTTGTACAGAAGTAGTAAGTCCACCATGTGTGGTCTCCACTTGGGTTACAGGTACATTGGTTCTGGACTCTGATGTCGTCCTCATATGGACACGACAAGAAGTTAGGGTGGAAGAATCCCACACCATCGAAGAAGTGAATTTCGCTCTGATCTAGAAGCAAGGAGGCTGCGATAGAGTGCACAGGTGCGTCACCCCATCTTTCGTAGAAGAACCCACCGCTTTGGTCCAAGTAGTTAAATAAGTCAGTGAATGCCTGGGATCTCCAGAAATTCAAGGAACCAACCTCAAAGTTGGTCCAGAAGTGACAACCGTTGTAAGTTTTACCATCGTCGTTGGAGATGAACTTCTTTAGATTGTTCTTGTTAATATGTTGAGGGTACTTGGCAGCAAATTTGTTGACAGTATCCCACAATGAAGGAATTGTTTCCATGTACTCGGTAACGGACAATATGAAACCGTATTTCTTGTTGTTCTCTCTCATAAACTTGAAAATATCGTACTGGATATCACAGAAAACAGTAATATCAGTATCAACTCTCCAATAGTAATCGTAATCTTTCAAAAGTTCATGTCTGTAGAAGAAACCGGATTGGTAACGACACATGTGTCTGTATGATAGAGAACCACCGTAAGGGATCTTAGGCTTGGCTCCAAAAATCTTCAATTGTTCGTCAAGCTTCTCCTTATCAATAAAGTCCGGCACACTCCAATGTTCAGTTGGAATCTTACCGTACTTGGCAGTACCAGAAACCAAGGCAGAGGTCAAACGAACGAACTCAGGAGTGAATTCATCATCATTCAGGAAAACCCAATCGTAATGGTAACGGTTATTGAATCTATCTTCAACGTGTCTAATTGTCTGAATCAAACTCATCAAATCACTATTTCTAGCCAAGGTAATGTACACGGCTTTCTCGTCACCACCGTCCTTTGGATGCTCTTTGACACCTTGCAAACGGTCCATTGTAGGGATCTTATATTCTGGGTCTCCGACCCTAACAGGAGGTTTGTTAACTTCAATACCACCACGAGGCAGCTTACGGATACCAGAAACACCGCTCTTGGCTCTGGTATGGACTTCCTGCGGTGAGTGAAATATGAATAACAGTGTCAACACCATCAGAAACGAGGCAAACCCTAATCTTATATGCTTCTCATACTTTTTTATAAACAATGCCGACTTCGGCATCAGCTTCTTCTTACCACTCATTGATTCGTTTTTAAGTTTGGCCCTGTAATAAGTTTCTTAGCTTTGTTTCCAGTTATACCTCAATTTTTATACTATTTAAGAGACAGAAAAAGAATTTTATCTTCAAAAAAAAAGGAATTGAGTCAAAGATAGCTCTCGTTGTTTTTGGGTTACTATAATCTTCAAAAGAAACGTAAGCAAAAGAATGTGTAGTCAAAAACTGTAACTAAGACGTGTTATTTAACATTCAGTTCATCTTCTTTTTTTTTTCATTCAAGATTATTACGTTTTTTGTTTTTTTTTCACTTTACAAGCAGAGTAATCCAGTACACACCAAATTCAAAAAGGGCAAACTCCTTCAAAGAGACCAGCAAAACACTTCTGCACTACGGTAGCACAGCACACAAACACCAAAGAGAAGGACGCGGGGGGGGAACACAATTGCCAATCCCACTTGGTGATCTACTTTGTTAAGCAACCGTAGAGGAAGCAGGGGAGGGAACAAAAAAAACTTTTCACACGAATTACAGCACATGGACGTAAATTCCATTTTACGTGTTTTACAACAAAACCTTTGTAGAAAATCTAGCTATACCTCAAGGGCACGTATTTGAATCCCACAATTTCACAATATGTTGTTCCAAAGGAACAGACTGAGTGTTTCTGTCGTTTTCGTTAATAGTAGACATAGTTTGAAGTGATATGAAAAATCGAATAAAAAGTTAAGTTATCTTTAATAATATGTTATAATACTATTCCAAGGTCTTGGTCGGTTTTTTATATATAAGTAAAACTTATAAAGGAATTGGAAGAGGATTATAAAATGTAATTTGATCAAAAACTTCCTGGTATTTATACCTGAGGTTTTTGCGATCCTGCTTTTTTCTATTCGATTAGCCTGCTGCATCATTATTTAATCTCACCATACTAATACTCATTTGGTTAGTTAATTCTTACCTAATTTACCTATCAATTTCTTTTTTATCATTACCTAATGTTTAGATAATCTATCAATGATGTAATTATTACGGGATGAATTATAGCATTATTAGATAACCATTTATAATTCATCTTTATTCATTGATTATATTCGTTGTCATGATTGACGTATGGATCATGTGATTATGTAGTCACTCACGTGACCATATCATATTTCGATATATATGTTCCAGGTTAAATATCTTGGAACAACACAATACTGTCGAAACCAGGATCTAAGAAAAGAAAAAGGGACACTGCTCCCTCACCATCAAATGAGTTTTTGTAACTGCATTTTTGTACCTGGCTATTGTAAGAAAGGAGACCTTACCTCTGGGTACAGTACTCTCAGAGCTTGAATCATAACTTGTATTAGCACATGTACATCTGCTGGAAGTTTATGAAGCAAATTTACGTCACATGTAAATTTCGTGAAATTGTATTTACTCGGAGTTTATTCCACGTTCTCCGATATTGAACCATTTTGTCAAAAATTTAAGGTACACCACATAATAGCATGGAAGAGATGATCAGATAGAGCTTTTCTAGCCATCTGCTATAAGACAATACTCAGTGATTAATGTTTGTCGATCAAGCGTGTTCTTTGGAGGGAGAGCCCTTATCGGGACTTAGTGTGGAGGAGATAGTCTCTAAGTATGTTAATGAGCCACGAGGGAAGTTAGCAGAGCTGGTATCTTTACCAGAAAACATACAGGATTTCAAATGGAAAACTATTCGTGACCATTGTTCAATGGTAACGGGTGATGACCCTCAGGAAGAGTCTCGTTTCAAACTGAGATGCTGGGATAACCTTGACACAACACCACCCGAATCAACCTTGTTTGTACTAATACACGGCCTTGGAGGCTCATTGGACCAGTTTGAACCATTGATGAAGTTGCTGAACCTACATCACAAATCAGTCATCGCACTGGATCTGCCAGGATTCGGTGGTAGCGACACTTTGAGCGAGAATGTAAAGTACGATATGGATCACGTGGCAAACATAGTGAAGAAAGTAATCATACAGAAAGTTGGTAATTTTAAGCCAAAATTAAATATCGTTGGTCATTCCATGGGTAATTATATTAATACGCATCTGATGCTGGCCTTAGATCCTAGTTTTAAAGTTCAGAATGTGATAATGTGTGCCCCACCAGCGCCACATATACCTGTATTGGATAAGAACAATTGGAAGATGCAATGGGTTTTCCGTACAATGTTGCGTGCCCCAGTTTTATTCGATTGGTATAGATCTTTCTTTGATAGGAGTTATGGTCTTGAAGGTACCGGCATTAAGAATTTTTTTTACGAGGAAGAGGGAGGTAGTGATAAAAATGTGTTGTTGCAATACAGAAAATTGTGTCAATTCTCTACAAACATAAAGAACAGCTCATATATATTCTTCTCTTATCTTATTGGATGGATTACACCAGATTGGAAAGCTTTCTCTAATGTCTTGTCGAAACAGGGGTCTAAATTAACTATTATATACTGTGAAAATGATAAAGTTGTCACGGAGGCAGGAACCAAACAACTATTTGATGCTTTTATAGACATTCCAGAAAGTGATAAGACTCTGATTAAAGTAGAGAAATGTGGTCATAACTTATTTTATAATGCACCTGAGAAATTATGTACGATTTTTGAAGAAAATTTTATGTTTTGAATGAAATTCGTGTTTCAACGAAATTAATGATCACCATACGTAATTGAAAAGGAAATATTTGTACAACGAAAATAAATAAAACAAAATAGAATAATGATTAAATAAAAGTTAAAAGTTTTCAAATCAAAAAGTAACAAAAAAAATATAAATAAAAGTCTTATGTACTTAATTTTTTTAAAATCCGATTTTTACTGAATATTTCCCTTAGAATCAAAACATAATAAAATAAAAAATGCATGAAAAAAAAAATGAAGTAAAAATAAAAATATCAAAATGTCGTTAAAAATACAAAAATAGGATTTTCAAATTGTGAACTCCTCACGAACATAGTTGTTCTCACCAATATTTCTTCTTAAGTCAGAACCTCTCAACTCCTTCAAACGAGCAACGATCTCCTGTGTGACTCTCTCAATTCTCAATCTAGGATCTGTAGTAAAAGGCTCATTGGTTATTGGATTAACATCTGCAACATCATTATTTTCTGGTACTGCAGCAGCCAAGTCATCATCATTATTATTTAGTTGTGGCTCTTCCTCAGGTGTAACAGGATGAGGCATTACAACATTTCTATTGTTTTGCAAATCAATAACAACAGATGAGTACTGATCTGTCATTTGTCTCACTGCGTAAGTCATAGGCATTTCATTTTTTAGGATAGTTAGTCTGAATTTCATTGTTCTTTGATTATTAGGTTGGAAACCATAATTTATTGAAAAGATATTTGATACGTCATAAATTTCAGGAGCCTTTTCAGAGGAGTTGCCGGCCTCTAAATGCCTCTCAGCCTTTATATTAAAAATGTTTTCCAATTCCAAATCATCCATCTTGTTGACCTCTTCCAACACAATCAAAGTAACGAAATCCTCCAGGTCACCTTTACAAGTCCAAGCAATATTTCTATTCAAACCAGACTTCTCAAAACTAAAGGTCATATCATTACCAAATAGGTCAGAAATATCATCCTTATGAAATTCCTTCTCATTCTCAAAGCTCTGAAGAATAAAACTCTTAATGGCATCCTGTCTACACCATACTACGTTATCAATCTTAACGTGTAATTTTGTAGCAAAGTCAGCAGAATGGTTTTGAACAATGTGTTGAAAAATCTCTGATTCATTTAGCTTCCTCAATTCAACGCCAGATTTGATAACGTTTTGGGAATTAGTTCTCTTCAATTCATTTTTGTTAGCGCCAATTGGTGCTGGTCCATCATTCCAACTTGTAGTACTCCAAAATCCATTCATACTGGAATTACGACGATGCTTATTTGTATTCGTCATCCTGTCATAATGCTCATAAGATTTGCTTGAGTCAGTCAAGTAGATAACTTCCAAATTATCTGATGTATCTGTAGAAATAACAGACTCCTGAACAGCTGGCAACAAAAGCGAAGAATTAAATCTCTTTCTCTTGCCCTTCTCGATGATCTCAAAATCAGAGCATAGTACTAGATTCGACAAGTTTAGTTCAATCAGATGAGGACAATGATCTAAGATATGTAAGATATAACCCAATGGCAAATCCTTGTAAGGGGCATACTTCAACAAGAATTTGTTCGCGTATGGATGCGGTGTTGAAAATGGCTGTACTCTCTTTATGACAACTTCTTTGTTAACCTTCTCATTGCTGCTACTCCTAGAATCCTTTGCCTTTTTAGATTCCTTTTCAAGAATTTTGTCCTTAATTCTTTGTCTTCTAGTTCTAGTACCACGCAACTTCATCCTGAACCAAGTTGAAGCATTTCTCGAGTTCTTGTCATTAGTCATACCAAATGTAGAAGTATCGTCACCAGTGCTATTTGATTCAGAATCTTGATCTGTTTCATCACTAGTATTAGAAGGCTTTGCCTTACTTGGTGACTTCGTGGAAGCTGAATCTGACCCAGAAAGTGTAGTATTTAAGGACACATGCGATCCATTGTACAGAGAAGACATTATACTATTTGTGATAGATGACACTGAACTATTTGATCTTGTTCTTTTGAAGGTCCCTGAGGAACCGTCTGAACTTTTATTATCTGTGGATGAGTTACTATTTCCATCCTTAGACAATAAGTTAGGGAATAAAGTAAGTGATGAAGAGGAACTTGAAGATTTCAAAGACGGTGTTCTGGATAGAGTTCTTTTACTATTATAGCTGTTCATGAGAGGCGAGGAGTACAAGGGGTCGTGTCTGTACCTCCAATCTCTCCATCCAGCGTAGGCAACCTCTTTACCACTAGAATTATTAGTGGACACACCAGAAGGGACAGAGTTGAGACTTGTAACGGAAGTAGCTCTTGATCTACCAGTGATAACATTGCTCAAATCAAAATCTGGTGAATCAGCTGCAGTGGCTATGGAATTGGTAGTATTGTTTGCCATCCCGCTACTTTTCTCACTGATCACACCGTTCTTTAAATTTGATAAGTCCAGCACCCTCACGTATGCACCGTTCTGAGGATTTGTCCTAACTGAGGTAACGAATTGTGCCACACGGTAAGTAGAAGTAAACTTGGGCTCTTCGTATAACACCGGCTTGACAGCGTGGTAAAAAGCCTTATTCACATACAGACAGTTCACCAGCGTGGTCTGGTCATCCTGTAAATTACCAAATATATTTTTCAATACTTCGTGTGGAAGATCACTGAACTGCTTCTGTTCAATCAATGGTGTATTAGTCACATCAAATAGCGCCTCATCACCTTCGTGCTCTTCGGTTCTTGTTGGCTTATGAGAGAATAGCGAGAACGAATCACTGTTCGAACCGTGCTCGTATAGTTTTGTAATTAGCTTCTTCGATGAGGCAGAGAACAGAGACTTGTACTTACGCTTTATGAGCGACTTACGAGAGTTGTTTGTAGAGATCGTGGCAGCATCGTTATCCAACTCAGAGGCCGTCGAACTGGTCTTGCTCAGATTTGGGTGCCCATAAATCGACTGGCTGCTGCTAGCATTACCGGGACTCTTTCCCGCCTTGTCTGCGCTCTTACTGCTGTACAACCTGTCATACACAGACACACCGTACCTCGAGTAATTAGTACTCACAATATTAACATTCTGAATCCTAGACGTCTTTACACCACTCATCTGTGTCGTCTCTTTTACAGTTTCTTGCGATGAGGGAGGGGGAAAGAAAAATATTAATTGTGCAATGACAGCAAGTCGATGATTGTATTATATACTTAGGGAGTAAATGTAACCGGAGATAAGTTATACTGTTGCTTTTACGTTATCCTATCCCTGTTTTTCCCATTCCATATGCAAAAAGAAAGAAAGAGGGGGGAGGAAAGAGGAAAAGATGGTTTGCATTGTCACCATGACTGTATTTAAAAAGAGGGTTGGAAAAGTGAGATCAAATAAAAAATTTCCTGTAAACAACCTTTTCTTTTTTCTTCTTTATATAGAAGTGATATAGGGAATGTCAATGCCTAGACTTGTCCCTCTCTTGCTATCAATATTTAAGAAAAAAGGGTCTCTGCCTAAACTTAAACTGTCTCTTCTGCCTGGGTTTACTTTAGTTCTGCCTGGGGATCAGTGGTTCTGCCTGGGGATCAGTGGTTCTGCCTGGGGAATCAGTGGTTCTGCCTGGGGTCCTTGTCCTCCCCCCCCGCAGTTAATTCCTGTCTGTCTTTCTGGGGGTGGGCCAAGCTCGCAGGAGCAAAAGAAAAGAAAAAAGATTGCGGGGACGGGACGGATAGAGCAAGACTGGGACAAAACCTTTCGAGGGATGGGGGGTCTAAGGAGGGACAAAAAATTAATTTAAATGAATACTAGACCATTTCCATTAATTAATTTAATAGAACAGCATCAATTAGTAAGCTAAGATAGTAATTAAATATATTAAAATAATAAAAAAAAGCCGCAAAAAAAGGAAATAAGTTCCGGACTTCATTTCAGATGGGAAAAAAGAAAAATTTAAATATATTAATGTTACATATTTTATTTTATAAATGTAGAGAAAATTAGGGGGGGTTATTATACAAGGAGGGGGGAGGGAGTCTATTCATTTGGGTCGTCAACGAACTTCAAAGTTCTTCCATCGTTGATTAGATGCCAGACGTTCAAGTAAGTATATTCTTGTATACAATGGGTCAATTGCTCACCCTTGAAACCTCTGGATGTAACGGTCTTGACGATGTAGTCGTATGGCAAAGATCCCTTGGAATCGCTCTCCTGGGACATCTTCTTGATGATTTTGAAGATGTTTGTAGTTGGGTTCAAGTCCCCGTTGGCCCTAGACCTTTCTGTGTACAGGGACTCCTTGGAAACTGTAATTAGTCTTAGGGCCTCGTCTACGTCGTCGATGTCGACGGTTTCTGACAATCTTAGCTTTGCCAAGGCCTGTGACAGTCTGATGATGGCCAACAATGTTCTTGGGGTGGCCTGGCCAAAGGAGAATTTGGAGTCTATGTCCCTCTTAGAGTCCTGTCTTAGACGGATGTATGCAGAAACGACGTGGTCGTTTATTTCAGAGGTCATCACTGGCCTCATTGTTCTAGCGTAGGCAATAAACTCTCTCATCACGGTTGGCTCAATAGGCTCAAAGTCTAGGTCTGGTTGCTTGTTGTGCATGTGAACATAGGCGACATGGTTTGCAAGCATCTCATCACTTTCTCTGTTTGGAACATCAAGGAGCAAAAATAAGATATCGAATCTGGATAGCAGGGCAGCTGGCAAGTTGATGTTTTCCAATGGCGACAGTCTTGGATTGTACCTACCATACAATGGGTTAGCAGCAGCCAAGATAGAGGTTCTAGCATTTAGGGTTGTGTTAATACCAGCCTTGGAGATAGAAATGGTTTGCTGTTCCATAACTTCGTGAATGGCGGTTCTATCACTTTCATCCATCTTATCGAATTCATCAATACAACAGATACCATTATCAGCCAGCACAAGGGCACCACCTTCCAGAATCATTTCGTCGGTGACTGGATCCTTCATGACAGCTGCTGTTAGACCAACACCGGAGGAACCCTTACCTGTGGTGTAAACACCTCTTGGAGTGATCTTACAGATAGCCTTCAGCAATTGAGACTTGGCAACACCGGGGTCACCCATCAGACACACATTGATATCACCTCTAATTTTCATACCGTCCCCGACTCTCTTGTCTACACCACCAACCAGTAGCAGTAATAGAGCTTTCTTGACGTCCAGGTTACCGAAAATTTCAGGAGCAATAGATTTGGCTAATCTTTCGTAGACGTTACCAGTTTGTGCTAGCTCTGTGACATGAGTGCGCACCTGTGGTGTCATTTGGAAAGATGCAAACTTCTTCTTGTGTTGGCGGACGTGGTGAGCTTCCAAATAAGTTTCAGTTAATAGACCTGCTTTCAAAGCTTTGAAACCTGTGTATGGAGAAGGTAAGAAGATACCTGATACATCGACAATGTCACCTGGTGAGACACTTCTCACCAATGGACCGTTGACATGAATGGTTAGTGTTCTTGGGATGTGACCCACTGGGACCTGTTGTGACAATTCTTGTACTTTACATTCTTGGAACGCGTTAAATTTGGAGGCTCTTGTGCTCATGAACAATTGACCCTTTGTCTGGTTCTGAGAACATTCACGAGAGGTACACTCTACAAGTGGTGAAAATGTTTTGGAATTGACCTCCTGGAACACTTCGTAACCACACTGGTCACAAGTGTAAGCGATCACTGTTACCGCTGGCTTCACGTCGGAGACCCTCGTGATAATACCTCTAACTGTGATCAATTGGCCCAGGTGTTCACCTTTGATCTGTCTCACAGACAATGGCACGGCTCCCTGCATGTACTTCTTGGAATTGTACCTTGCAGCGTAGGCTCTTGTCAAGGGTCTGAAGTAGACGCTGTACCTTCTTGTCAGCTCCGCTGGGAAGGTCTCTGTCTCGTCCTGTGCGAGCTCCCTCATCAAGTCGTTTGACGTAGTGTCGTTATCCATCTCGCTGCGGATCTCGTGAGTCCTCTCCGAGACCATTCTTTCGTTCCTGAGCCTACGCTGGTTCAGGATAACATCCAGGACGTCGTCCTTGTAACTGATCTCCTTTGTGGGCAATGGCATGACGCTGTCGATACACCTTGAGAACAGCTCAATGAAGTGGTTTGCGTTCTTCTGGATCAAAGCCACGAGATCCTGAGAGAACACACCGCCTTCCAAGAACTTCTCGCTCTGGTACCGCAACACATCATTCAGCTCGATCTCGACGGTGTCCCTCTCTCGATTGGCAACCTGCTGCAGGATATACATATACTTTGGCCCAGACTTCATGATATCGTCCTCCTCCATATCCATATCCGCATCAATCGTGGCAGACACATCCGCAACCTCTACAACATCCTCTCCGCTCTTGAAGTGCTGTATAAAATCCGTAACCTCATTAGAAAACGCCTGGTAGTCAACAGACAACTGCAACGACGGCAAAGCAGTACTCATTCTTTGTCTTCTTTCTGTTTCTTATGCTATGAACTTCTTAAATATCTAAAAAATCTATTATAAATCTTAAAATACAATTAAATAAAGGAAATACGCGCCCTTCCCGCCCAAAAAAAAAAAAAATTTTTTTTTTCCGGAACAAAAAAACAACAAACCCGGGTAACACTATTACCCAATCAGGAAATTCAATTGACACAAAAACAATGCACAGACAGGTGCGTAGCAGTGCAAGCAGGACGCAGCAGACGCAGACTCTCAGAAAGAGAAACGGGTGCAGCAGAGAGAAACTCCCCTGAAAAGCAGTGCGTTGAATCAGTGCCAGACTACCAGACTACCAGACTACCACATTACCACATTACCACAGTACCAGACTATCTCATTACCTACAATATCACACCAATCCAATATCTCAGTGATTCAATATCTCAGGAACTCAATACCACGGTGTACTCTTCTATGTTTAAGAAGAAATCACATGTGTATACGTGTGTTATGATAACTACTTCCTGATTTCCAGCACAATAGTATCTAATTTCAATATACAGCCATGTCTTAAATGTAGTATATGGCAATGTTACACTGTACTATATATGGTAGCACTGTGTGAATTTTATTCACACAGTGCTGATACTCAGCATGTTTGATATAATAAGATGATAACAATGTGTTGATAAGACTGTGTTAATATGATAAGACTATTTTGATAACATTATAACATTGCAGTCTGACACCTCCTGTATTTACATTTATACAAATCCATGCAATGCTGCCGATCATGTGGCATCGCCCCCCTATGTCAATAAACATAAAATGTAAACAATGGGGGTGGGGATTCCACTAATCACTGCCCCCTCCCCGACGTTCAATTCCCCCCATTGTTTACGTGTTTTTTTTTTGTGCCTTTGTTTACATTTGACCGTAATAAACGCGTGAAAATGAACCCAGAAAAAAAAAAAGAAAGAACATGGGCGAGAAAAAAAAATTTGGCTAAACGAGCTGTTATTGCACCTTATCTAATAACTTATTAATCCTATTTTTGGGAGCAACATTGAATTAGTTAAAAGTATATAAAGGGCATTGGGAGTTGTGAAAGAGCTATATCAGATGGAGATGTTCCCAAGACTCTCAAGACTTTCAAGATTTCCAAGACTCCCACTCCCAATACTTCCCTAATGATTTACAAACACGCACAACCTATAATGATGTTCTACCTGTCGATGTCGCTGACATTGCCCTTCATGGTCCCAGCTACACAGACACAGTGGCGTCTGCAACAGAACCTGAAGGGAAGGAGGCATCCTAGGGACTACTTCCTGAAATGATTTCCAATGATAAAACAATAATATATTCAAAACAAAAAAAAAAAATTAAAATAAAATAATGCTCTATAGATTCTTAAATACAGTTTATGTCAAAAATAATATATTCTCATACTTTTTCTAAAAAAAGCTACTTCATTCGTTAGAAATACCATGCCACCAGTCGTAAGGAGTCCTTATCAGGTCGACGTTGTATATCCTGCGGCACATGTCGTCCAAGTAAAATAGGAGATGCCCCGGCAGGAAAAACATGGCGACCTCAACTATGTCCATGTGGTATGCAAACAGCAGGAGACAGTTCAAGTAGAACGGAACTAGCAGTGGTGAGATGGCGAAGTTTCCGAATATCCTGATATTCATCTGCTCATTGTTCTTCTTCAAGTAGTAGTAAGAAAGATTTTCCTGTAGTAGTACACCCAAGGACGCAACGGGCTGGCCGAAATACGACAGTATGAGAATCCCACATAGCGTCAGAAATATCACCCACAGGTACCGTCTCTTCAAACTGAAAGAGTTCTCTAGAAAACTCAGATGATTGGCAGCTATCACTATGTTGAGCAGGGATATCCAATTGAACAGACCGTAGTCAAACAGAGACAACACAATCCGCTCAAAATGGTGTTTCCTAAACACTATGTCGTAGGAATACATCATCTTGATAGAGTTCACCATGTTAAATCGCACCAGTGCGGACATGGCTATACTCCCTATCGTCCAGTACCTCGTAATCGGAGGAACATCGTTCACTATATTCAACAGCACCGCATCCATAATGGTTCTTTCTCGTGGCCTTCAAAACCTTGTGTTCCTTTTGGTTATATGCTTTTTAAGGTTTATTATTGTATCCAAGGTTATGTAGAATGCCTGTCCCTTTAAAAAAAAAGTTAGCCAGCCTGTCTGAAAAAAAAAAACTGGAATCCGGAGGCGTAGATCACAAATGACGTCATCACATTAAAATGTCAACTATTTATAGCTGAAAGGATACTCAATTTTGGATGAAGGAGGGGGTATTCTTGTGTGTGTGTAACAGTATATTCTATATATATTCTATATAAGAAAAAAAAAGATACCGAGAAAAATTTATCTAAAGTTACAACCCATGCACTGGCGATGGTATTAATGAAAATAAAAAATAAAACAAACAGAAAACAACGTTTAAGTAAAAAATTTTTTTGAGACAATGGTACTAAAACTAAAAGGAGTGGACTCTCTCTCCATCTCTCTCTAAGGCACAAATGGAGGATGAAGAGGAGGAATTTTCATAATAAAAAAAGGTAATTTTTTTTTTGTGCATGCATGTTTTTTTTTTTTCTAATTTTAGATATCAGTTACTGCTATCTTCATCTTGGCTTGTATGATATGCGAGACTTGTTCATCTGTCTTAATCTCTTCACCAAGACCTTCATTCAATTTGACGTGCAGTTTGAAACCTGTGGTATCTATACGAGGTCCAATCTTACTTTTCAATTCTTCCATAGAAATGTGTTGTGGCAACATCAGTGCGAAAATATCGTCCTTGTAGTAGAACTTGATCTTAATGGATTTGATCTGAGGTGGCAATGAACTTGGAGGTCTTGACTGAGGACGAGAAGTGGAATTGTTGATAGACAACGAGGACATCCTGTTATATAGTTGCAAGTCCTCACCAGTCAATGTGTTGTCCTTGTCCTGTCTGCTGGCTCTCCTTTTGATGGACGAGCTGGAAGAGTGAATAGAAGGTTCTTTCTTATCATACTCTGAGTCAAACCCATTATTCTTAACCCTAAAGATGTTTGTAACCATCCTTGAGGATGCAATATACTTCGGAAGTCTTATCAGGTCAGAGACGTAAACATTCAGGTCCTCTCTTCTCTTTTTAGTGATACTATCAGTGACATAAGGTACCGGGCCTGGAATATATGGCATGATACGCCTGGTCCAATTACCATTGGAGTCTCTCAACTTACCAGATTCTGCCGGGAACGCATCAAGTAGTTGCACCTGTAAGTCGTAGAAATCTTGGTAGTACCTCTTCAAAGTTCTTGCCCTACCGTTATTCAAGTAACATGTAACGGTAAACCAATACTTATCGTTCTCTAGCGCATATGCATCCACAGTAGCATGTACGATCTCTGGTGGTTCCACAGCTTTTGGTGTCATCTGTTCCTGTAATTTCCTTTGTCTTAGCTGTTCCTCTTCCATTATTTGTTGCTGAATCTTTTGCTGTGTGCTAAACTCACCATTGACTGGGACCTCAGCTGCACCCAAATTGATGTTACTAGCTTTGTATTTGGCAATGTTGCCCTTCCACTCTTGTACGGTTGGTAAATTCACAGACTCGATATCTTCCCTTACGTCATTCCCCGTGGCATAGCCTGTGGCGATATCAATGATGCTAACAAACCCCACTGGAACCAAACCGGGGCCACCGAGTCTTCCGATAGGTTTGGCAATGAACCATTCGTAGTTATGATGTGCACAGATGAACAAGTTTTCACCCACATATGTGTCCAACTCATCGGACTTCTCCGCCTTAAAATCGTACAGGACAATGGCATACAGGGATCCCATCTTCGAGCTACCTTGACTGGACCCGGAGAACTGCCTTGCAACACTTTCGGAACCTGACATGGGTCTAGTTCTGTCAAAGACTTCGAAATGCGATTTCGGGACCACACCGTTTTTCCCAGCGGCGGGGTCAGAGGCCCTATAGTAATCCTTGTCCTCCCCGGTGACGTAGAAGAACTCATCCTTATTGAAACTCAGTTCATTAGATCCTTGTGCTTTGTAACTGTGTAGTGCCTTGATAACTTTTTCAGGTGATTGAAACTCGGACTTGGAACCCGAGGTCTTGTTGGTGTTGGACCGCGACAAAGACCCGCCTCTGCTCATCATATCTCCGTCCCTACCGTTCAGATACTGCACTGGCACAGTCTTCACATGCTTAATGACATTTTTCCCATCGGTCCTCGGAGTTGAAATATCAGCCGACGTAATCCTGCTATGCTTATCCTTCCCAGACAGCTTGAAATTCTTTAACATGTTGTATCGTAGTATGTATTATTATTATAATAATATCCTGTAATATTTTGTATGGTATTGTCCTCTAGTAATTTTTTTGGTAATAGTATGGTGTAATCTTGCAAGTATTTTCAGTACTATACTCCTTGGTCTCTCGCTAAAAGAACAAAAGAAAACAGACAACCGAGACAAAAAAAACCCTCAATTCAGATAGTATTTAGTAATGCAAGTCGATTAGAAGAAATCTTCTTGAAACACACCAAAAAAGAAAAAAATATTAACTAAAAATCAAATATAAATAGCAATTTTAGGCAAGCCATCTTCTCAAAAGGGCCCAAAAAAAAAAAAAAAAAACCAAAAAAAAAAAAAAAAAAAAAAAAAAAAAAAAAAAAAAAAAGAAAAAAAAAAAAAAAAAAAAAAAAAAAAAAAAAAAAAAAAGAAAAAACAAAAAAAAAAAAAAAACAAAAAAAAAAAAAAAAAAAAAAAATAACAAAAAAAAAAAAAAAAAAAGCAATTTTAGGCAACCCACTTTCCAAAAAGGGCCCAAAAAAAAAAAAAAGCAACCCAAAAAAAAAAAAAAAAAATTTAAAAATAGGTTTTGTAATGGTGGACGGATAGGGTGTGTGACCAATTACGTGAATATTGATGGAGTCATGTGATATACGTATACTCTGATAAAACATGTGACATAACATCACAATCAACGGAAATAAAAAAACATTTCAAAAAAAAAAAAAATCGCTTTGCATCGATTGAGAAAGAGAGCCTATAGAAATAAAAGGTTATATTAGAGGTGTACCAAGAAGTTGGCAAGGGCTATTGAAAGAAGAGAAGGTAAGCAGAGAGAGAGAGACAATGTCGCAGAACCCGAAGACGGAGAGATCTAAGAGCAATGGGCCGTCCAAAGTTCCTAAAGGGAGTGCAGCCAATGGAGGTAGTGGGAGTGGAAGTGGAAGTGGGAATACAGCAGGTGGTGCTAACGCCCCACCTGCTGGTAAACCCAGCGGACAGTTTTCTGCCTCGGACTTGAACAGGATTGTGCTAGAGTATCTGAATAAGAAGGGGTATCATAGGACAGAGGCGATGTTGAGGGCGGAGAGTTCGAGGACTGCCACACCGGCGAGCGCTGACTCTCCAGCCACAACGAAGAACGGGACGTTGCCGGAACCCTCAAAGCAACCACCACAGCAAGATAACAAGAACGCAAAACCTGTAAGCAACAGCAGTAATAACACGAGCAATAAGAGAGATGCCGATGGGGAACTCGTGTCTAAGGAGAAGTTGGAAGAACTTATGTCACCGGAGAGCTACCTACGTGCGTTCACAATGCTGAAGAACTGGGCGGACTCCTCGCTCGAGATCTACAGGACAGAATTGAGCTATTTCATGTACCCAATTTTCATCTACATGTTCCTGGACTTGGTCGCTAAGAACCCCGTATATGCTCGTAGATTCTTCGATAAGTTCTCTGGAGATTTCAAGATAAGGCATGGCTCAGAGATAAATAGGTTATTCAGTGTCAATTCCGTAGACCACATCAAAGAGAATGAAGTCGCTCAGGCCTTTAGCAGAAATAAGTACAGAATTACCATCAGTGGTACGGCACTAGACTTGGTTCTTTATTTCCTGAATGAAAACGAGGGTGTAGGCGGTTCCCTAATCATTGCAGTAATTAACAAATACATTCAACCAAACGTTGTGGATACTATAAGCTCAAAGGACAGACTAGCAGATGGTGTGGAGATTACCTCAGATACGAACAGTGGAGAAGCTATCGCAGAAGCCAATAACGTTCCAGTTACTTTGGGTCCATTTCCAAAAGATGAAGATTTTGTTACCGAAATAGAAACTGAGCTTAAGATTAAGGACGACCAAGAAAAGAAACAGGCAGAGGCAGACAAAAAGAAAGCAGAATCAGAGAAGAAGGAATCTGGGGCTGCTGACGGTACCACTACCAGCACAGAAGAGCAGACGGAGGAACAGGACAGACCTACATTGTTACAGGAGTTCAGAAATATGAATAATGACTCTGCCAGTGTAGCCACAAAGACTGATGATAATGACAAATCTACTGATGCAGTTAAAGTGAAAACTGAGGATAAGAAAACAGATTTAAAGAACGAAGAGGATAACATAGTGATGGAGTCCCCATCAAAGGATGTGTTACCACTCCCTCCAAAGACTGCATTGGACATCAAGATAGAAATTCAGAAGGTTAAAGAATCTAGAGACGCGTTGAAACTTGACGACCTGGAGGTTTCCTTGCCTAGTGTATGCATGTACACTTTCCATAATACGAACAGAGACATGACCTGCTTGGAATTCAGTGATGACTGTAGACTTGCAGCAGCAGGGTTCCAAGATAGCTATATTAAAGTATGGTCTCTCGATGGCAATCCTTTGATTGATCCTAAATTCAACACTACAAATAATTCAAGAATTTCCCAAGATCTGACATGTTCTACTCTTGTGGGACACAGCGGGGCTGTCTATTCTACAAGTTTCAGCCCAGATAATAGATACCTTCTTTCAGGTTCTGAGGATAAGACTGTCAAATTGTGGTCTATGGATACTCACACTGCCTTAGTAAACTACAAAGGTCACAACCATCCTGTATGGGATGTTAAATTTTCCCCATTGGGCCATTACTTTGCTACTACATCTCATGATCAAACTGCTAGACTTTGGTCTTGTGATCACATCTACCCACTAAGAATATTTGCTGGTCATACTAACGATGTGGATACTGTATCATTCCATCCTAATGGCTGCTACGTATTCACAGGTTCCAACGATAAGACATGTAGGATGTGGGACGTCAGTACCGGTGATTCTGTAAGACTCTTCTTGGGTCATACTGCCCCTATTTTAAGTACACAGGCCTCTCCCGATGGAAGATGGCTAGCCACAGGTAGTGAAGATGGTGTTATCTGCCTATGGGATATCGGTACTGGTAAGAGAATAAAACAGATGCGTGGTCATGGTAAGAACGCCATTAACTCCCTAGCATTTAGCAAAGAAGGTAATGTACTAATAAGTGGTGGTGCTGACCACTCAGTTCGTGTATGGGACGTGAAACACGGAACCTCAGAGCAAGGTCCCGAACCAGAACAAGCATTCACCGGACGCCTAAACGACATAACATCCTCTGTTAACCAGGATATCAAGGATTACGGTCGTAGAAGGACCATCATCCCTACAAATGACCTAGTCGCCTCTTTCTATACCAAAAAGAGTCCAATTTTCAAAGTAAAATTCACCAGAAGCAACCTTGCATTGGCAGGTGGTGCTTTCAGAGACTGGTAAGACCCTATTCATATAAAAATAAGAAGAAATGTAGTATTATACAGAATATATATATATTTTTTAATGATAGAATCATGTAATATTCAATTTTTCTTTGTCAATATTTAGTACCACACACGTGATTAGTGCTTTATTCTTGAATTGTTAAAAAAACCCAATGCGATGCTTAAAAACAAAATTTACTGAACAGTCATCACCATTTGATACAGCTACACAGAATATACTAACAGGCAAAAAAGCATCATATTCTAAGATATGTTTCCGTTGACACCATATATTTCATATCAAGGCCTAGTAGAGCAGAATAACAATGACAACAATGGTGGGTCACCATCACCAGGGACACTTTCGGATGAAGGTGTACTTTCTTCTGATGATACACATAGTAAGAAGAGCAGGTCATCAAAGCATAAGAGAAGTCATGCACGGAAGGATGACCATGTATTGAGCACATCCACCTCGAGAAGTACACTTCATGGACACGGTCGGAGAAAGAAAGATGATCCAGCTGATATGGATCCACCAAGAAGTGTGAGTCCGTTCCATATCACTAGTTCTCTACATAGCAAGGGAGACAACTCTAAACATTCTTTGAAGCAGGATTATAAATGGTCAGAGATCGATATGCTGGACGATGTTAGACAGATGGCCCAGGAGGTGTTTTATAATGATGGATTCCCACACGACTTTGAGCGCAAGATAGAGAAGACTCGGGAGTCTCAAGCCCAGCTTTTCAAACTCATGAAGGACAGAAACGCTAAATTACAGGCCTCAAAGCGTAGAACTGTACGAGACTCTCATATCGATGAGGTTAACGATATACATGTTGAGGATGAAGGTATGGAACCGTTTGACCAGGAAGAACTGGTCAATACCAAGAACGAGGAGAGAACATACGTTAGAAACATCGTTGGTATTGTAAACAAACTCCGTTAAGCATAAAAATCTGTTGCATTTAAGCTGTACATTTATTTTATATATGCAGGTCATTAAAATAAATAAATGTATGAATAAATAAATACCTAGTATAAAAAACCACGCATAAAACAAAAACTAAGCAAGGACACCCTTTGTGGATGGCACGTCGTCCTTACCTGTAGGTGTTCTAGACTCTCTGATGGCGATTGCCAGGGCTTTGAAGGCACTTTCACTGCGGTGGTGATCGTTGGTACCTCTCAGACAGTCCACATGCATTGTGATACGTGCCTCCGTGGCGAAACTCTCCAGGAAGTGGGGGATCATCTCTGTAGACAAGTCACCAATCTTCTCACGCTTGAGCCCCAATTCTACTACGGCGAAAGGTCTATTGGACAAATCCACTACGGCTCTCGATAATGCTTCATCCAGCGGAGCGTAACCATGGCCAAATCTCTTAACACCACGGATGGCACCGAGAGCGTCTTTGAACGCCAGACCGAGAGCTATACCACAGTCCTCCACTGTGTGGTGGTCGTCGATGTGCAAGTCGCCAACGCACTCCATCACCAGCGACCAGCCCGAATGCTTCGCCAGCGCACTAATCATGTGGTCCAGAAACCCTACACCGGTGTGGATGTGAATTGTTTGACCAGAACTAGCAGGATACTCCTTCCCAAGGATACTGGGCTCCTTTAGGGCAACTACACCACCGTCCAGCGACAAAGCCAGCTGTATATTGGTCTCATTCGTGACTCTCTTGATAACAGCAGTATGCTCAGACATAATTTTTGTGTGTTTGTGCTTGTTTATGTTTTTGTATACTAGAACATTTTAAAGCTCAAATCAACAAGTCCAAACTAAAGTCTCGAGTAAATCATTTATGTAGAAACAGTGGAATGAGTCAACCGGTGTGTGTGTGTGGTGAAAATCTACACAAATCATGTCATATCGTACAGTACCCACGTGAAATGCATACAACCTGCACACACACCAATCCCAACAGCCACCTGAACCAAAAGAAATGAAAAAGTAACCAATTATCCTGAGTTTTGTGCGGTTAATAGTCACATAGTGGCTTCATATGGTTAAACACTACAAAATACGATATCACCATACACGTAAACCATATGACTAGTACGTGAAATACGATATCAAATCAATTTTTTTTTTTTGGTTTTGGGCCTTTTCAAGCTGTGATTTCTTGTTTAAATGGACCCATTGGTTTACATGTTGATTTGGGGGAAGGGGGAGGGGAGAGCAGTGATTTCTAGCTGCTGGAGCAATTGAGAGTACTGTGGTATTAGATCTAGTGCGAAGTAGACATGTCTTTATGGTTTAGACGTGGTTTTGCAATCAGACCGGCGGTTCCTACTGCTGTAAGTCATCAGCCGCGGAATGTGGAGAAGAATATCCCCGTGAACAAGCGGGTCAAGGCGTGGGAGCGGGACGGTAAGCCCAAAGACGTGTGGTTTCGGGAGAAGTATGCGCATATCCATGCGGAGCAGAAGCAGCGGCGTGCGAAATCTACGAGCGAGAAGAGAGATGCGTATGAGCAGCGGGTGAGGTCCGTTCGACAGAGCCAGCGGGACAGTGTACGGGAGCATAAGCGTGCGTATGGAGACCGTGTCAATGTGGCGAGGTTCGCCACGAATCCGTTGTCTGAGTACCTCTACGGTGCAAACCCCATCCTGGCGGCATTACAGAGTGACAAGAGGCAGTATTTCACTAGGTTATTGTTCCACGAAACAGGTGCCAAGGACAAAAACAAAGAAGCAATACTGAAGCTGTGCAAGCAAAAGGGAATCAAGATCCAGCGTGTCGATAAGCATGACCTTAACCTGATTACGAAGAGTGCAGTGCATAACAACATGGCAATGGAATGCAAACCCTTAGATATACCAGAGATTAGAGCCCTACAAGAGGTCAGAACAGAGGAACTGCAGTTTCAAGTTCAGGAGACCGACGGCTTCTCGCAATGGACTCGCGATGTCCCATTCCGTACCAATACCACTAAGAAAAACCCCGTAGGATTATACCTTGACGAAGTCGTAGACCCACATAACATGGGAGCCATCATCAGGAGTGCGTATTTCCTTGGTGCCGATTTCATCGCTCTGAGTAGACGTAACTGTGCCCCGCTATCCCCTGTGGTCGCGAAGACCAGCAGTGGGGCCCTCGAGTTCATGCCCATCTTCAACATAGACAAGCCGTTAAACTTCTTTGAACAATCCCAGCAGCACGGCTGGACAATAGTCACCAGTAGTCTCGGTTCCTCCCATTATCCCAACCAAAAGCAGCTAGCCTTAGAAGACCTCGCAGGGCTCACCAGTGAAGTGCCTGTACTCCTGGTGATGGGGAATGAGGCCAACGGTGTGCGTGCAAATCTGCGCAACCGCAGCGACTTCTTAGTCGAGATCCCTGCCCCACAGGATCTATCCTCGACAGTGGAGTCCCTGAACGTTAGTGTGGCCACGGGTATTTTACTTTCGAAGCTGGTATAAGGAAGATTATAGAAAAAACAAGATCATGTAAATAGTATTTAAGAGGAATGAAGGCATAGAGACATCTGCATAGTTTTGAGAGAGGAATATTAATCGTTTTAATTTTTTTTTTTTTTATTTTCTTTTTATTTTTATTTCTTTTGTATCCACGGTGGTTTCATTGCAGAATGTGAACACATAGCAACAATGATCGACGCATTTGCGTTGTCAAGTTAATAAATAAATAAGGTTCCAGGGGTGCGGGCAGTGTATTGAGTCTTCATTATTTAAGAAAGATGTGCCACGCTGTATAACAGCACATAAGATCACCATGTACGTTGTGGAAGTGGCTGTGTTTGTTGGTGAAAAAAAAAAAAAGAAGTGGCCAGCACGACGAAACGAGGGATTGACAGACAGGATCGTCGTTGCCTTTGCAACTTTCTCCTTCTGGAAGCTGAGAGAACGTCTTTATTATAAATATCCTAATCGATTATAAGAAACGGTTTGCCTTTGAGACTAGTAATACCAAAAAACACCTACCTAAACCACCAAAAAAAAGCACCGACACAGCAATACAATGTCTTCTCAACAACAACAAAGAATTAAGCGTCCTGATGTTTCTGTTAGAGACAAGAAGTTGGAGACCTTGAACGTTCAATTGAAGAAAGTTGACGAGGAATTGGCTCAATTGCGTAAGCAAATTGACCAAAACCAAGTCGGTGACAAGACTCAAAACGAGCGTAAGAAGTTGCAGGACAAGACCAAGGAGATTATCAAGACCCAGGCCGATTTGAAGGCCCGCAGAAACGCTGTTCACGACCAGATCAAGCAATTGGATGCTAACATCAAGCGTAGATCTTCTGAGATCCAGGACAAGATCGGTAAGAAGAGCAAGTACACCACTACTGCCGAGGCTAAGCAAAGAATTGCCCAGATCGAGGACACTATCTCCACTGGTGACGTTTCTTTGGTTGAGGAGAAAATGATGGTCAAGGAGATGAACTCTTTGAACAAGTTGATCAAGGACCTAGTTGCTGTCGAGCCAGTCAAGAAGGCTATCGATGCCGACAAGGAGAAGATTACCAAGTTGAAGGAGGAATTGAATGGTATGAACCCAAGAGAGTTGGCTGCCCAATTCGACGAAAACCAAAAGAAGTTGAACGAGTTGCAATCCAGCTCTCAAAACGTCTACGACAAGAGACAAACCCTATACAACAAGCGTACCGCTCTATACGCTAAGCGTGACGAAATCTACTCTCAAATCAGAAAGATCAGAGCTGACTTCGACAACGAGTTCAAGGCCTTCAAGAACAAATTGGAGAAGCAACGTTTGAAGCGTGAAGAAGACGAAAAGTTGTCTAAGCTTCTAGAAGAAAAAGATTCCAAGATGGGTAAGCTGCAAGAGAAGTTGATGCACGCTAGAACTCCAGCTTTCACCTATGAAATTGGTGCTATCGAAAACATCCTGGTTGTCCTAGACCCAACTTTCGAAAAGCCAAAGAAGACCGTCTTGGACGAGTTGAACAACAACTCCAGCTCCATCGACGCCGCCACTCCATCTGCTGCTCCAGTTAACAACGACGGTTTGGTCTTGGTTGAAAAGAAGGACGATGATTACAACAGAGTCGCTCCATCCAAGTCCAAGAAGCACAAGAAGAAGTCTCAAAACAAGAAGGAATCCGCCGAACAAACTTTGTTCACCAAGGTTGACGGTAAGGTTACTTTGGAACCAACTTTGATTGCTACTTTGGCCGAATTGGATGTCACTGTCCCAGTTAACCAAGACGATGTCCCAGTTGCCATTGAGCAATTGAAGGCTAAGCACCAAGATTTCCTATCCAGACAAGATGCCGAGACCGAGAAGAACATTGCTGCTGTTGAAGAACAATTGAAGAAATTGGAATTGGACTACTCCCAAAAGGAAGAACAAGTCAAGAAGGAACTGGAAGAAAAGAGACAAAAGGAAAAGGAGGAAGCTGAAGCTGCTGAGGAAAACTAAGGAACCCAGTATATTTCCACCAATTTCTTTGCCCTTTTTACAAACCAATAAAATATCTATGCCTGTGCCCCCCCTCACCGACTACCACACCTTTATACTCGTTCCAGAAATATTTTCTGGGATTGTTGTATTAAAATTGTAACTAGTATGGGTCTTTAATGATTTTCTTTTTTTTTAATTGTTTTCTACCCACACCTTACATCATAGACCACCGCATTTTTTTATTGTTTAAGAAATTCTGTTTTCTTCACTCATGCTACAAGCAATTTTAAATAACAAATCTAAGAGTTAACGTTATCTGAATAAATGTAATGTATATATCAAAGTAATATAATAATTTTTTTTTTGCTTTCCAAAATATTACAAAACTTCATTCAATAATAGATAGATATAGGAGCATAAATTATATAATTATATAACTATATATCCTAATATGAAGATTTTTTTTTCACGTACAGCTACGTGTTTGTCGTTATAGCGCTAAGATAAAAACAATCCAGTCTAAATAATAAACTGTAGGTTAACATCAATAGGATGAGATGCAGAAAGTTGTGGTTTCTGACTATATTTGGAAGCCAATTCTTGTCTCATATTTTGTAATAGAGTCAAGTATGACTGTTGTGGTTGCGAATTCATAACCTTTAAGAATGCATGAGACATGGCACCAATATTTTGCCCGTCGTCAAAGGTATCTGCGGATGTCTGGTTATCCTTGGACCCTGATAGCATGATAACATCAGCAGGGGAGAACTTGATCTGTCTCACACGTTCTCTATCCACATTTTGTTTCTTGGAGACCGTGGAGACCATGTTACCCAAAGTGCTAAACAAGGCGGACCTGTTACCTGAGGCATAGGCCATTGCGGCTTGCAAACCTTCACTTCCCACATCCTTCCACATATTAGGCTCCTTAATGACACCCTTTGTTGAATATGTGTAAGGTAAGTCGAGTACAGTACCAGAATGACAAGAATCAAACAATGCGGTTAGTCTACAGCCTTGTGGTAGGGGTCGCACGAGGATATCATGCATCTCGTCATCGATTATGGGGCCAACAGTCTGGAAGTCTACGGGGTAGATAACGTCATCCATCCCGTCTTCTTCATCACCATCAAGGTCCTTGGTCTGGCCACCGTGACCGGAGTAATGTAGGAACAAAGAATCGTTAGGTTGGGCGTCCCTGACAAGCCATTGCATGGCACGCAGCATGTTACTCTTCAAGGGAACACGCACCATATCCTGCTGGTCATCAGTAAGCATGACAATATCGTCCGGGTTGTAACCGTGGCGGTTCACCAGGAAATCGAACATATTGTGAGCATCGTTAATGCACCCACGCAAAGCGTTCTGTGAGCCAATGTAGTTGATACCGATCAGCAAAGCCTTCCGACGGCCAGTACACTGCGAGTACTGGTACTGCTGGCCAGAGCCGCCGCTCTGCTGCATATTGCTAGGTGGTCTATGCATACTGTTATCCGGCTGGAACGTTTGCTGTTGTGGATAGTTGTCGTATTGACGTTGTTGCTGTGGAAACCCTTGATCTTGGCCGTACCCTTGCGAAGGGCCCTGGCCATAGCCCTGGCCATAGCCTTGGCCTTGACCTGGAGGTGCCATCGCAGGTCTGCCATAACTGAATTGTCCGTTACCAGGAAACATAGTCTTATACTCTTGATTCTGATTGGTTGATGGCTTATAAGAGTCAAAATTGTGATTTTTGGGCAATTTTTTTTTTTTGGTCATAATATTTTCAGGCCTTTTAAGGGCAAAAAAACGAAGTCAATTTAAATAATGAAGAACCTCGAAACGGTGTACTATAGAACGCAACAACGCCTAAACCAACGAAGAAATGATGATGAAGAGCAGTACGGTGCGTGTGGTATCGCAACGGATGTTTAGCAGTGCCTTACGGGCTGCCGAGGGTGCTGCCAGTGCCACGACCACGACAACGACCACGACTACTACTGATACTACTACTAATAAGCCTGCCTCGAGGAGGCGCCGCAGAGTTACGGCTTTCAAGGACGCTTTGAACCTGGGACCATCCTTTGAAGACTTTGTGAGCGGGCGTGCCGCTGGCTTTACGGTAGTGGACCCGCTGGAACAGATGCGGAAGGATAAGGAGGAGTACAAGAAGCTGCCGAGGTGGCTTAAGGTTCCAATTCCAAAGGGTGTGAACTATTTCAAATTGAAGAAAGATGTGAAGGAGTTGAAACTGAGTACCGTGTGTGAGGAGGCAAGGTGTCCAAATATCGGTGAGTGCTGGGGTGGTAAGGATAGGTCGAAGGCAACTGCGACTATAATGCTGCTTGGTGACACATGTACTAGAGGTTGTAGATTCTGCTCCGTGAAGACTAATAGAAACCCTGCCAAACCTGATCCTATGGAGCCCGAGAACACTGCAGAGGCTATCTCCCGTTGGGGTCTGGGCTACGTGGTTTTGACCACAGTTGATAGAGATGATTTGGTAGATGGTGGTGCCCGCCATCTGGCTGAAACAGTCATGAAAATCAAGCAAAAGGCACCAAAGACCCTGGTAGAAGCACTGACAGGTGATTTCAGAGGTGATTTGGAAATGGTAGACGTTATGGCTCGTAGTGGACTGGACGTTTACGCCCACAACTTGGAAACAGTTGAGGAACTAACACCACACGTTCGTGACAGAAGAGCTGGGTACAGACAATCTTTGAACGTGTTGAAACGTGCTAAAGAGACAGTTCCATCTCTGATCACAAAGACTTCGATCATGCTTGGTTTCGGTGAAACCGATGAGCAAATTCTACAAACTATGAAGGACTTGAGAGAGATCAACTGTGATGTGATCACTCTAGGACAATACATGAGACCTACTAAGAGACATATGAAGGTTGTTGAGTATGTGAAACCAGAAAAATTTGAATACTGGAAGGAGAAGGCACTTGAATTAGGCTTTGTCTATTGCGCATCAGGTCCTCTTGTTAGATCATCTTACAAAGCTGGTGAATCTTTTATCGAGAATGTCCTGAACAAGAGAAAGAAGATATAATCATGTTAATCAAGATGAACAAAGTTTAGAACAGCTTTCATAAGCTCCTTAAACGAGATAAAAAGCAGTACATTTTCACCTATTTATTATTTTTTCTTATCTATTCTTTTTTTGGCCGTAGCAGGTATGGGATTGCTCAACATTGATCTTTTTTAATGTATATATTTTGGATTATATCAATTACCAGTAAATATTACCAATTATTTAACCTAAAAATTTAAATTCATAGTTACCATCTAATATATCGAAACACAAAACAAAAACAAAAAACCGAAAATAACTGGAAATTAAGAATGATAAAAATCAACATGTATATACTGCAAATGTTTTTTAAAGTATAATCATTTCTGTTCAAGTAATTTTAGCAGCTCCTGTTTCTCTTTTCTTTCATATTCTAGTTGAGATGTCAGCTGTTTGATTTCTTGCACATAGCTTTTGTTTTGTATCGTTATTTCTTCGACGTTTTTCTTATAAGTTGCTTCATAGTTTTTCTTCAACATCTTGACCTTCTGTTCGTGTTTAGATGAATATTGGACATAGAGATCATCAGATAGTTGTTGCAATTGTCTGTTTTTCTCTTGTTCCTGCTGTGTCAATTTTTCCTCCAAATTTGCTACCTTTATATTAAGTTCCTGAATTACAGCACTATTTAATTCATTATCCTGTTTTTCAGTAGATTCTTCTATGGCCGCATTTTCCTTTGACAATTGGAGTTTTGTGTTCTCATCTTTTAGAGAGTCGAATTGGTCTTTTAGTTCATTTAAAGTGTCTGATTTATTTTTCAGTTCTGTTTGCAACTGACTTAAGCTATCATGAAGACTCTCTAATTCCGCTAAATGTTCTTTCTCTATATTGTTGCTTTTTAGACAGAGACTTTCAAGCTCTAAAGAAACCTTGTTGTAACTGTTCTGTTTTTCTTCCAATTGCTCCTTCAAAGACACTATTTCAGATTCTTTAATTTCCAAATTCTTCTCAAGAGTGCCTTTAGCTTCTTCCAACTCTACTTGCTTTCTATTTAACTCCGTTACCTCAGCATTTCTTATCTTTGCATCATCATCAACATCAATATAACTTCTCTTCAAAGTTGCGTATTCGCTTTGAACGCTCTTCAATTGAGTATTTACTTGCTCAAGTTCCTTTTCATAGTTTGCAACTTTAGCCAGTGCTTCATCAAGATTACTTTGTAATTGTTCATTGTTAGTTACCACTTCACTCTTATAGTTGTCATATTCGTTTTTCAAATCAGTAAGATTCTTTTCTAATTTTAGTTTTGTCTCCTGTAATTCTTCAACCTTTGCCAGCATTTCATCATTGGTACTCTTTTGGTTTTCGAGAGCATCATTTAGTTTGGTTTCCAAGGCTTCTATTGTTTCTTTTTTAGTATCTAGCTCTTTTTCTAACTCCAAAACTTGACCATCCAGTTTCGATTTTTCCTCTTGCAACTGAGAGTTCCAATCCTCAGTTTGATTTAGTTGTGTTTTGCTAGTTAGAAGTTCCTTTTCAAGTTCTTCCTTCTCTTTATTTATAGCGTCTAAACTGGATTTCAGAGAATCCCTGTCGTGTTCTATTTTGTGGTATTCTTCTGTGGCATTTTCAAGAGAGGCAATTGTTTCATCATATTTATCCTGTAATATTTTCTGGTTTTGATTCAGCATTTGAATTTCATCCTTTGTTCCCAATAGTTTTTCCTTTAGCTTCGATCTTTTTTCTATTAGATCATTCTTTTCCTCAGAAAGATTTTGTAGCTCATTGTTTACTTTCTCCAATCGTTCCTCAAATTCTTTCCTAGTTGCATCTTGGGAAATGTGTAGTTTATTATATCTGTACTCCGCGCTTTCCAACTTGTACATATACTCATTTAGTTTTAAATTGACAACATTAACCTCTTGGATTAGCTCTTCGTTTCTCTTTAAAACTTGCTTAAAGTTTTCATGTTCCTTCTCAACTTCTTGAATATCTGATACATCCTTATGAGCTGCACCCTTAATTTGTGACCTCGGGTAGATTGGAGACAACTTATGGATACTAGCATCATTAGTGAATATATTGTTATTGTTGTTGTCATCGTCAATTTGAGTAGCAGCCGGTGTCATTGGTGAAGATGGCTCCTTTTCTATGTCTTCAATAGCTGTTTTTATGGAATTTATAATACCAATACTAGTATTATTTCTATTTAGATCCGAGCTGTTACCTTCAAGCTTCATTGGACTCGATTTCGTTTCTTCCATTTGAATATTAGCTATCGGAGAGTCAGATTTTGTTAGTGATATGCTCTCTGGGTTTTCCAGTCTTGGAATAGCCTGGGACTCAAGTCTCAACTTCTTCAGAGAAGGTTCTCCCTCCTCCGTTTCTAGTTTTGCCGGAGAACTTAATTCAATCCTTGCTACCGGTTGTGTTGTATCCACATTTTCTTTTGCAGATGACATGTCTAAATCTGTTTCTACTGTACCTACATTAAACATCCTGTTCACATCCATATTTTCTAGCACTTTCTTCGAACTGTGGTCATTCCTTGTCTCAGACCTGCCTAGATCTATTGATGTATCAAATTCTAAATAATTATTAGCAGACTCGTTGGTATTATCTCTGTGTTTTTGGTGGTAAGTTGCAATTTTCTTCTTACTAGATAAGCCATGGGGATGTATTAACAAATTTGACTGCTGAACTGCGCCCTCACCCAATTCAATACGAGTTTCCTCATTATTACCAGCGGTAACTTCCTTTATCGGAGTTCGTATTTCATCTAATTCCATTGGTTCCGCCATTGCCTAATTTCAGTGTTCTTTCTTTCTTTTTAGTTAGTCTAGTTAATCTCCTTCAAGATAGCAAGCTTATGTCAATCCAGTCGCTAGATAAAGCTCTTTGAAGGTCCTTATTGTTCACAACTATTTACTTGATGAATTCAATGTAGATTTTTTTTTTCAAACAAAAATAAAAATAACGCGTGAAACATTTTGGTAAACAAAAAATAATTAGAATAACGCGTCAAAAGTCACGTGTATATTTATACTAAAAGTTAAAAATGTAAAAGATCATGACAGAGAATATGTATATATTCGAACGAAAAATGAAAAAATGCTTTCCAAAGTGTATATGAGGCTAATTATACAACTAGAATTTTAATCTAACTTGTCTTGAAGTTCTCTTCTAGTACTCTTCCATAGTTTTATTAGTCCGCTGAGACCTGATCCCAGTGAGAAAATAGCGTATGTCCCTGTTGGGACTTTCATATTGAACACATCTGTAGTGTTTGCTATGAAATCACACATCAGTCTTGATATGTCTAGGTGTATCTGGTTGGTTTCGTGTCTGTAGTCCTCTAATTGTCTTTTAATGTGTAATTCTGTCTCGTTCCACTGTACATCGGACCTTAAATCATGAAGTAGTTGTGTTTGTATTGGGGACAAGGTCCCGTTAGAACCATGCAGTGACCTGGAAAGGTTCAATGCCTGTTTTCTTGCTCGCAAGTCAATTGATAGCTCATACTGTTTCTTCTTCACTTCTTCCAATTCTAAGAACTTATTTTTCAGACTGAAGAGTATATCTGCTTCCCAAGTAATCGCTTCCTGTCTCTCCAAGAATTGATAGAAGGGTCCATGATCCCATACTTTTATCTTATGCAGAAGTACTAGTTCATCACATATCGTGTTCCATAAATTGATAACATCCCTTAGCGATCCCTCATTAAACCAAAATTTCTGAATTGTGGAGACAGTTAAACCAGAATTGTAAGTCTGTACCAGTTTCCTCCACATCTCCAAAACCTGGAACGGACTACTACCAAACCGTAGTGCATACCTGTAAGTACTCATCTGTTGACTAACATACGAAGCCTTAGCTTCAAAACTCCGAGACATTGCTACGATCCACACTTTTATGATCGTAAGAGGATGCCTGATAACCATCCACAGACTTAATTCTCGCAACACCTTTTTGTAATACGTTAGCACATGAGGATCCCATCTAGTAATATTTTGTCGACTCTTGCGTACAAACACATTTATCACATCCAAGGAATATTTCAGCACTTTAGCAGTTTTGTCTTTCCCCGCAAGTGAACTTATAAGTGCTTGGAGAACTTGTAAAACCTTGACATGTTTATCAAGCACAGCACCTACCTTCTCTTCAACAACTTCTACAATCTCATTATGCGAGTCATCTACAGTCAGATCTTCTCCTGAACCCCAATCAGCATAGGACATGATAATTAAAGGTGTCTCTTATTTTGACAACTTATCTTCCAACACCGTATTATTTTTACCACAAAAAGTTGGAAAAAATTGTTCCACACTTCACAGTCAAATGAAACAATTATTAAAACTAATAATTCCACTAAAAATGGCTCCAAATATAAAGTTAATCCGTATCAGTCATCCACAAGATGGTGATTACCTACCAACTTTTCAACAAAAAAATTGAAAAAAAAAGCAGAAGAAAACATTAAGACCGATATAACGTTCAAAATGATACTTCACATGCTATCGGTGTTAACTTTATGTTCCGATATGCACGTGTAAAAGTTCGTCGTAAAAAATAAAAAAAAATAATAGCGCCGCCTTGTTTCGATCAAGGGACATCAGGGTTATGAGCCCTGCGCGCTTCCACTGCGCCACGGCGCTATATAAAATAGTTACTATTTGAATTGAGACCGTTTGGTGTACCAAACAAAGTAATTATTATGTGCATTGTATATTGTATTAATTTCTTTTTAATCAAAAAAATGTCTAATAGCTTGAAGTTATTCCTAGAGACTATCTAATATATAACTTTACGCATCTCAATCTCATAATTCAAAATGGTCTTCCACACAAAATTTCTTGATGTTACAATATCGGATAATGTTCCAAAAACAGCTGCAAATATTATACATCCTCAGCAATTACAGCCGAAATAATTAAATGTTAGGTTTTCTTTTACACGGATAATAAGGTTGATATGAAAGGTAGCAGGAGCTTCTGAAAAGTAAAGAAGGGGCGGGGATACCATAGGTAAATTAGGTGTAATAATTTTATTGTAAATGATCAAAACTATATTACACAGATTTCTATTAAGTTAGAATGAAATATAAACTACTTCTTTAGTAAGATAGACTTGTCTTTCAAATATTGAAAACAACTGCTATTCTGTCAATCTAGAACAATACACTGGCTCAGTAACCGGTAGTAAACTAAGAGAAATTGGTATAAAACAAGACATCAGAACTCCTTGCGAAAGGACATTATATACTGTTCTCTTTTGGGGGACATCCATATATTTACATGAGCAAACTTAACTTTTGCTTAAAGGTGATACCTTCAGCCATTGAGAACATCAAATTACATAAGCTTCTATGGCCAAGTTGGTAAGGCGCCACACTAGTAATGTGGAGATCATCGGTTCAAATCCGATTGGAAGCATAATTTTTTTCGATCGCATTTTATTTTTTTATGGCTATTAATATTCATATACAACATTACTAGTATATTCAAGGATCAGATTTTCTTGTATTGGCTTAAAAGATAGTAATATCTCATCTTTCTTACACCAATAAGATTTGAAAACTTGTAAATTAAGAGTGGCAAGACTAACTCAATGTGTTTAGAATACTGTCGGTAATCAAATTACACTCACATATTATAAATTTCCTACGTCTTTCATTTAATAGAACTTGATATATACAGTTTACTAGCGCCTATAAAATATGCCAGAATTTAAAGTGTCAACTTTGAAACAATCGCTATATTTTACTGACAACAAAATGTCATGGCAAAATCCCTCTGTCGGGACAACACCCTGCCCTGCTGCACACGGTGCGACCCAGCCTAGACAATTCCACATTGCAATATCACACCACTCTTCCTGGTCCTCACCAAGACATTTGCCCTTGCACATATCATACATACATACAAATATACATAAAATACTTTGACCAGAAAAATATAGAAAATCTTAGGGAAAGTGTTAACACCTGCCTACACACACCTTACACACACACACCTTACACACCCTCACCAGACTTCATGCCACCACCTGCTCCCTGGCCCAAGTCTTGGTCCAGACTCACCCCAGTCTTAGCCCACCCAGTCTTAGCCCAGTCTTCATCATCCCACCACAACACATTTACCCCGCCTCCCGTCTTTGACAAAAACAAAAGAGCTCTAGAACTCGCGTCCCAGAACTCAATAAATAAATAAAAAACACATCTCTGCAAGCCCCGACGCCTATCAGGACTGCCTGCTGAGAAATGAACAAATCAGACAACAGAGGCTTAATCTCAGCAGATCGTAACA
>JAKTPY010000053.1:24846-51583 GCA_030556385.1 Nakaseomyces kungkrabaensis | reverse complement strand
TTTCTCCCTCAAAAAAAAAAAAAAAAAAACAAGAAAAAAAAAAGAAAAAGCAAGAAAATTTTTTTTCAACGAAAAAAAAACAACTTAAACCCGAAGCTCAAAGAGGAACGAGTACTCAAGTATTTGAAGAAGTATTTAAAGCAGATATTTGCAGAGGTATTTAAACCAGGTACAAGAACAAACAAGGATCTTTCATAACTCAAAGACACCAAATAAACAAAAAGTAGAATATGAGTTTGAGACAGAGAAAGGGACGTGCCGGTTCTGTAACTGTGACTCTACAGGACTTGCCTAAGGAAAAGGAAGAGTTGTTGCTACACACTCAAGGTGACAAGTTGCTATGGGACTATGATGAGTTGCCTGAGTGGCAGAAGGATAACGATAAGATTTTGAAAGGTTATGTGAGGGAGACCAACTCCTTCCGTCGTTGTTTGCACTCGTTGTTCTACTTCAACAACGAGTCCGTCAACATCTACACGCACCTGGTGCCTGCGTTGTTCTACATATCCATGTCGGTGTACTTGGCGAATGTGTTCTTGATCCCGGTGTACCCATCCACGTCGAGGATAGACTATGTCATCATCAATGTGTTCTTTCTCGGTGCTTTCGCGTGTTTGCTGTGTAGCAGTTGTTTCCACTGCTTGAAACAGCACTCGGAATCACAGTGCAACATGTGGAGCAAAGTAGACTACCTGGGGATAATCTGCTTGATCTCCTGCTCTACCGTGCCCATGATCTACTATGGTTACTTCGACCACTTGTCCGAGTTTACCATCTACACTGGTATCACCTTGGCTCTGGCCCTGGGATGCTCAGTGTTTGTGCTGACCGATAAGTTCAACACTACAGAGTACAGACCGATCCGTGCTTCCTTCTTTACACTGTTCGGTTTCAGTGGTATCATCCCGCTGGGTGCAGGTTTCTTGAAATTCGGTATCGCCGGTGTGTTGCAACGTATCAGTCTGCCCTTCATCGGCCTGGAGGCATTCTTCTACATCACAGGTGCTATCATCTACGGGTTTAGGTTCCCAGAGACCATGGCCCCAGGGAAATTCGACTTCTGTGGAAGTTCCCACCAGATATTCCACATCATGGTCGTTTGTGGGTCTATCTGCCACTTGGTCGCCATGATGCAATCATACCAACTAATACATTCAAACTTTATGAAATAGTTAATATTACTTTCCTCTCTTTTCTTGTTCATTTTTGTTATTTTATTTTATCTTTTTTTGCATTTATTTGTTAATTTGGGTTTCTCTCTATTTCTCTTTTATTTATTATAGACTCAAATATTTTTTTATTTTACTATCGGATCAATTTACTACTTAAACTTATCTCCAGATAAGCTATTAAAGACATTTTATAACTGTATGTATATTATAAAATTAAATCAATACCAAAGGTAAAAACAGCCTTAATTTTTTGATTTTTTTAACCACTTTTTCAATTTTTTTTTAATTTTATCTTACGGAAATTGCAATCTTATTTCTTGAAGGTTCATTTCTTTTAATAAGAAATGTTACTTGCATTCATAACTCTACAGTCTACACTATTATAATAAAGATACTACACAATACATCCACAGTATGATCTCTGAGACACTAAGGAAACAGGCTCTCCTGGCATATAGGCATGGTTTGAAAGCTACCAGAGTGGCTTTTAACGGAGATACCAGGATGTTGCTAGCAGCTAGATCAGAGATGAAAAAGGGCATGATGAACCCTGATATGTCAAAATCTACACAGGAACAGATACAGCATTTGGAAGAAGTGGCTACCTTTCTAAGGAGAAACGTGGTCCAAGGTGAGAAAGTTGAAGGGGATGAAGAGAAGTACCGTTTGAACTTTCACAAGGATATAGAACTGGGAGATAATGAGTCAATCAAACAGAAGACAGAGTTTAAAGCCAGACCATTCAAGAAATGCAGTGATAAATGAATCAGTACAATTAAGATAAAGAGTAAAAAGTTACTTGATGACATGTAAATAGACACTGAATTTAGAAAAAGATGAAGAAGATGAGGAACTCGCTGGTATAGGAGAGAAGGGAAAACTACGTCCTTTCTATATCACCTTGTATATAATTTCATAATTGATATAGACTCAAATCATGATGACTTACACCTTGTTAATTGCGTTGAATTATAATATTGTGTCACGTGATGTTGATATTTTCTAAAAATGAAAAAAAAAAATCCATTTCGTCCCTCGAACAAGGCCCCACCATTCTCCCCCCGGTCGAAACGACTCAAAACAACGATAAAATCGAGAGATAACATCACGTTGTAAAGTTGAATAGTATCTAAAAAGGAAGAAATTAACTAGGACAATGGCTTCTCTGATTTCTAGGAGGGCTTATAGCAGCCAAGTTACACATGATTTCATTAATAGTATCCTAGCAAGAGCACAAGAAGCCACTTCCAAGAATAAAGAGGTTGTTAATACCTCTAGTGCATCATCTGGAAGATTTAACAACCAGAGAGGTAGAAAAAGTTTCAATAATCGAGGTAATAATAACAATGGCAACTATAAGGGCAAACGTTTCCAAGTTAAGGATGAGAATGTTGCAAACACTAGAAATCTTCCTTCAGCAAATCCTGTTGGTGTTAAAGCCAAACAGCCTCAATTTAGAAAAAGTTCAAGAGGCAATAAAGGCAACGGAGTTCAGGATAATGATATGTTAGATGTGTTGTCTTCTGGCCAAAGTGGACAAAGAAAAGTTAATGGTAGTAATGCTAATAATAGAGTAAATGCACGTCATAAGAAGTCACATGTAGTTGGGACAGTTAATGTCACTAAGAGAGCAGCTTCACCAAGAGAAATTGCATTAAGAAAGCCAACTGATGCTGCTACATTTGAACCATTTGTTCCAACACCATTGTCACTACTTCCATTCTCTACACCAATTTTTAATCTGCCTGTAAATAATATTTTGACTGCCTCCATGAAAACTCTCAAGGAATCAGCCAGCTCTAGAAACCATTTGAATAATAACTACAATGCGGCAAAATCTGGTATTATTGATAAGGACAGTTTCTTATCAAGTTCTAAACTAGATTTTGATATAGATAACTTGAAGTCTGTTGTTAAAGGTAAATATTTCGAATTACCATTGTTGGGAGCCAAGAGTTTCGACAAGTTAACTAAGAAAGACGATAAGAAGAAGGAGTTGGCTAAAAATGGACAAGTTGTCAGATACGCATTGAATGCAAAAACACTATCGGACGACAAGAAGCAGATTCTTTATGACGTATGCACCGGCTTAAAACCAGTATCTGAACTGTCAGGACTAAAAGAATGATCACAGTTTCAAGATATATGTATATAAAACACTGTTTGTAAATAATTATTCATTTCTAACGCTTTAAATAAATTCGTTTCCTCATCTACTATCATTTAGTATTACTCTTTCGACAGTCAGTGGTTGAAATTACAAATGAGTACAATAAATTTAGGTTTAAATTGCCATTAATTCGTTAATTAGAGCTTTAGAACTTTCTGTTCTGATTGAATGTAGTTAGTGTCTATAAACTAAAAATGAGACATATATATGCTTTAGCTACTTCTCAATACTAGTAATCTGTTTGATCATATTATTCTCGTTTTTTAGTTCACTTTTTAACAGAACCTTTCGAAATTCTAAATCTGTCTGCTCAGTTTTATAATTCAGGAGTATCCGTGTAAGTAAATCAACTAGAATGCTAACTGGGAAACTCTTAGGAATAGTTTTTAATACTCTTATTATAAGATCGCTGTCTTTTTGGTACAAGTATTGATTTCTCTGCAGGAATATCACACCAACTTCCATTGTATTGGTTTGATTGGGAAACGACAGGTATTTTTCAAAAATGCTCAAGAAATTCTCTTTTGTCAATATTTTCTCAATACTCATGAAATCCAGATACTCGAATAAAATCTCCTCAACACGTTTATCAGTCCATAACATACGTCGCCTTACATTGCTGCCAAAAAATAAGGATATGGATACCAAGTTATTTTCATCGAAAGCTTGAATTTTCTTAAACACTTCACTGATCAGTGAATCATTATCCTTTATTAATTTTTCACAACTTTGTTTGATTTTCCTAAACTCTTCAAATTTGTCTTCTGTTTTGATTTTAAAAGATAAAAATTCATATAGTGTCATTTTAGTATAAGTGTGATCAGACTTATAACTTTCACCAAACTTTAAGAGTAAATCCATTAAATTATTGGCCTCTAAATTGTCTCTTAGTTTCGATATATAATAATCGATCAAAAAATGTTCATCATTAGCATTACTAGCGCCCATAACCTCCAAAATTTGAACTTTCAAAGAGGTACTAGAACTTATCTCTTCTAAAAATTTATCAACATCTGCATTACTACTTTTCATTATGCTAAATATATCTGTAATCAGTTTGCTGTTAACAATTTTAGAACTTCTCACTACGAATAATAATATTGGAATTAGACTTTTCTCGATATAGTTTTTAGGTAGTTCTCCAATGTTTTCAGAGATGTAAGTCAATAGCTCTGATATGTTATTATCTGATTTCAAAAGATCAATTACCTGAATATGTTTTTTTTCTAACTTGTAAATTTGTATCAACATTTCATTATGACTGTCGGGTTCAGATTCTTCTTGTATTATCTTGATGAATTCAGGATAATACTCTTTGTCATACATGCACATGTCGATATTATTTGTACTCATCAGATCATATCTAAAAATAGCAATTTCAAGAGTCTTTTCGATACTTTTTAAATCTTTAGATTTTATGGCAGAGGTTGAGAAAGCTGTTTCTAAATTAGAAGTGATTTTTCTGAGTTCCCCAATTATCTCACTTTTATCTGAACATTTGTTAACTAGATGAAGCATTTTTAATTTTTCCACCATTTTGCTAAGTCCTCCATATAGCCATACTTCTCCAAAAATTTCAAAATCAAGTAAGTATAGAAGAATCCGTATATCAACTGATTCAATCTTGGACATCCATAGATTTATTGTTTTGTGATCAACTAATTCACAATTCAATAAATCCCACAATAACAACAAAGTATTCAAATATTTAACTTCTATCCGCTGTAGGTCTGTGCTAGGGATGTCTGAGTTGTTCCTATGTTCAATATATTCTTGTATTTTTTTGATTTCCGAGTCCTCATATCTAAAAATGTTGTTAAGAAAAGGTGTTGTAAATAATGTCATCAGTTTATTATTATTCCAGAACAGAACAGAACACATGGGTTCCACTAATTTAGATGCTAAAGCCTTCTCTCTTTGAATACCATAATTGTTTTCAGTGGGTAAAAGGGGCACCTTTCGTATCTTCTCCAATAGTTTCTCTTTAACTTTTTGATCTGAATAATTTACTCCAAATTTCATTAGCGATCTAGTCAATAACAGGTTTGAATTTTTTGTTTTTATCTTTTGCACTAATTTCGGTTCATCATCTATTTGTAATTCATAAATGTATATTTCTTTGTCATCAAAATTAACGAGGATATATGGATAATGTACTATAATGTTATTGGGATAATGTTCAAATACTAACGTTGCTTTTGTAATATCACCATCGTGATTAATCACTAGACCCATGGCATTGTCATTTTTATTTATACCCCCTGATGATATTAAAAATGCTTTCTTATTAAAGTTTACCATTAGGGGACTAATAGAATATGATCCACTCTCAGTAACTCTAAATAAAGGGATGGTCTTTTGAGTTTTCAAATCTAGTATTTCATATTCATTATTTTTAGCCATAAGCAGTACATTTTCATGACAACGTATTTTCTGAACATTTGATTGGTTTTCGATTGACTTTACTAATGACACACTGTTACTTGCAACTTTGAACATCTTTAAAGAGTCGCCTGTTGAAACCATTATCCTGTAAGCGTTCGACGTCTTAGAAAAAGAATGAATATCAAAATCCACAACTCCTTTCAGTTTGACAACATTAGGACACGGTGCCAATTCGGGAAGAAGGAATAATATTAATTTCTGATTGGAAAATATCAATGCCCTATCTATGTTTGGTAACAGTTGAATACGATCAATTGGTAGGTTTTCCTCAGAAGAAAAAGGAACCATTGAAACCAGAAGATATGTGCCGCCTTCGATCTCATAATAATGTAATAATTGTCCAGTATCTGTCCCTAAATAAATATGGTTATCGTCTGCTTCGGCGCATGTGATTCTTGTGTTCTTCGGAAGATCCTTCAGAATTACATTGTATTCGAAAGGACCCTCTCCAAAATCTAGGTATTTTGATTTTTTTATCTTCTTAGAGTCGTCACCCTTTTCAGTATTGGATGAATCTGATACTTCTTGTATATTTTCTAGTTGTTCAGTATCATCTCTTTTGATAGTTTCGTTAGTTTCCTTAGTTGTATCCTTCGGTATCTCTGTTTCATCTCCTGTAGAGTCCATTACTTCTTGTGTACCCCCCAATTATGGTCAAGGTTTTTATAGAAATGGGAAAATAGTCCGTAGCTCCTGGAAATGGTTGATCTTTGATGACCTTGTTCAGAGCATTTAATCATCGGGAACAGAATTTATCTTTCCTTCTTTGTAAAAATGATCACGTGAATATATAAATTAATCATTGCTGTAATTGAGATTAAAGTTGCAAAGGAAATTTGCTATGGATACACCATTTTTATGCCTTATAAATTAAAACTATATAAAATATATACACAGTCCTTAGTTTTTATGTTAGAAATGAAAAGTTATGCTTCACTAAAATATTGTTGAGCATCTCATAAAAATGACCACATCTCCCTCCGGTTTATTATCTTGCTTAGTATGCCAATGCTACAGCCACCACTATCATCTATAATTTAGGATGTATCACTAATAGGACTGTTAGCATTTGGTGGAGGGAGTCTCTTTAGCGAGGATTTTTTGGAAAGTACAGATTCTACTGGTGAACTACTTATAGGTAATGCATCTTTTGGGGGTGGGCGTCTCTGAAAAGATCCAGAACGACTTATATCTGTTGACCCACTACTTGAGGTGACTGATCCACCTTTTAAGGCATAGCTAGAAGAATTAGAAGATTTCCGAGATACTGTATTGTTATTTTCGATTTGTAAATGATTTTGTTTTCCTTGGAATTGCTTTAGTAACTTCTCTTTGATCAGTTGACGCTTTACAGTATCTACTACAGGGACTTTAAGGCGATATGCGGCATAAATTGGTTTGTGATCACTGTATAGGAGATCAACATCTGAATATGATAGCACCTGAATATCATTACCCCTATATAAAATCCGATCAGTCCATGATGGTGTTCTAGCCTTCTCAGATGTGTCATAAAGATCAGTGCCAATATCATATTTATAGGTTGGACGAAACTTAATAGGTGGTTCTTTAAATCCATTGAAAACTACTCCCGAACAGATTTCTTGGGTAAGTTGATCGTAATTCAATAATTGTTCAATATATCCATCCTGCTTCTCTAATAGTGCAGTTCTAACCTCTTCATTTGGTAACGTAACTCTGTAGTTCATATCACCAAACCAAAACACGTAATCATTATCTAAAAGTCCTTTACCGCCAGCAAATTGAATGCCGTCCCTAATCGAAACAAAATCATTTTTTCTGTCTTCAACATTTCCATCACCAGCAGCAAGGTGACAATTGACAAAACAGAAAGATGATTCGCCAACCTTTAAACGTGTAGCTGCAGCACCTTTGTTCGCCGCAATTCCTCCAAAACCGGTTCTTTTATTTGTGCCTTCAACATCTCTTAATAAATTAACTTTTGCTTCCTTTACAAAAACTAACAATGTTAAAGAGGTCATATGTTCAATTCTCAGAAGAAGATATTTATCTCCATAAAATCCTAAATAGGTTCGAATTGTTTCTTCCCACTGACTACCTTTAGACTCGTCTGCATTTAATATTGATCTGGCATTCATTTCTACAACTTCCTGTAAACCAATTATAACTATATCAGCTTTGAACTTCTCCCCTATTGGGAAAAGCCAGCTTGTTAGATCATCATCTATAACCTTGCCTGAAGCATTGTATGAGCCAACAAACAAAGTGAGGTTTTGGTAGCTCAGATATTCACCACTTAATTTTTTTAGGTTACTACTTATATAATTCGACAAAGGATCAAATATATCCACAACATATTGATTTTCTCCTCTACCTAGTAGCACATCGATGGTATCCAATTCATCTTTCTCAGTAAAAGGGTTAAAGTATCTGCGACTAACTGAATTCTTGACACTTGAAAATCTCCCTGATAAGGAAAGCTTGCTTTTCTTTTGGACAATATTATTATCATTGGAGCTTCCGGTGTGTATTCTAGCAATTTCTTGTCCATTTTCTTCCCATAATTTATTATGCATGATATAAAATTCTTCGTCTTCAATAAAATCACTACACTTCACGATTTTCGAGTCTTCTAGAAAAGTACGAAATGAGACAATTGAGACAATCTGTTGAGCCAAATTACTTCTTCCTAAACAATCAACACAGTTTGTTCTAAATACTCCTTGTTGCTCTGATAGAGTTCTATTCTTGGTTACATAAAAAGAATAATATCCGTCTTCTTGAACATACCTTAAAATAATTGGAATTAAACTTCTCACTGCAATATCACCACCTTTTTCGTATTCTTTTTTAATATCATAATCTATAACTTCGCATTTTTCAGGAAGATGTTCTAATAGTTCTTCATATCTATCTGATAGCTCCTTTTCATCTGTATTTTGAGATAATAAATTCAGTATCCTGACAAACCCATATGTGTTCAAAATGCTGTTCATATGCATTTCAAATACTTTCTGAGTAGCCTCTAATGCTCGAGTAATGTGAATTTTTGGAGCATTAGAAGAATATGCCTTTTGCTCCCAAAATGCTGGAACACTTCCTCTTACCTGAGTATGCGCATATGAAAATGATCTAGAATACATAATAAATTCTGTTTCAATAAAGTCTGCTGTTTCACCTTCATCATTTATGCCTCTTATCAGATTCTTGTAACCGTTCCTTTTAAAACTTTCTCGAGAAATAATAGTCATTGCAACTTTAAAATCATCGATATAAGTAATTCCAGTTTTGGCAAATCCACGAACTATTGTGGTTATAAAACCTTCCTTATCAAATAAATTTCTTGTATCATTATCAAGTGTATCTCTGTAACCAATAATTTGTAAAATCATAAAATGATTCCACATATATTGTTCATCGTATATATTTTCATTCAATGCAGCATTATGAAATCCTCTTGTTTGTAATGTAGATGTCAGATCAAAATCGTTACTGAAATAGAATGTGCCATTGGACAGTAGTTTCATTATTGCCCAACATGGGTGTCTTAATTCTTCATTCGATTTTTTAGGGGACTTCGACTTATTGTCATCAACAATGTAACCATTGTCATCTATATCAAGACCATCCCACTTGTCATAATTTAGACAGAAAAAATCCACAGCCAATATTTTATTAATTGAGGTTTCTGGAATAGGCTGAGCGACTTCTCTTTTACCAGTGATAGTACCCAAAAATAAGTATCCGTCAACCTCTATTAAGCCTATAAATGCAAATATTTCCAGATTTGAAAGTTTTTCAAAGCCTTGCTCAATGCAGTCCTTCTTTGAAATTACTTCAACAGAACATGTTAACTTACTTTCAGCAGATTCAACTGCTTTGAAAATTAAAGCATGTGTATGTGATGCAATCGCAAGCCTCCTTTCTGTTCGATTTGATTTCAAAATAATCATTAATGCTTTCTAAGAAAGAATATGCCTAAGTTTGCTTGGAATAATAATATATGCAATGTTTAGAATATGCATTTGTAATATTCACTGTATGTATTGTAATTATGTAAATCCACACTAATTTTATTTTGGTTGGTTACCTGTCATTTACTGATTTTCAAAATCAAGAACCGGGATTCATACGAGCGGATCGGGTCCGTATTATTAAGAAGTTATAACCAAAATATACAAGAAAATTTTCGAAGTTTTACTTTTGAAATATTTAATAATGTCGTTTTGTATTTAAGATTTCGGTATTTAAGGAACTTGAATCCATTGTTGGTAATTACAGCTGGAACTATGATGTTTATATTTTACTGCTTCCAAAGACCACTTAGGTGTAGAAGTATACAGTCCTTGTAAATTTCATCAAAGATTGGAATATAATAAATAAATAAATTATTGTCTTGTTACTTTCTAGTTAATGAAATTATATAGTGTTTTACTAGAGAGTAATGATGAGTCATTCTCACCTAAAAACTCTTTATTTCTTAGGTAGTGTTACTTCACCGCTGTGGATAACGCTATTAACTGTTGAGAAAATGGCCTTAACAGCAGCTTCACCAACATCCTCAGAAACACCAATACCCCATTGATATGCCTTCTCGTTCGTTTCAATGTCTCTGTAAGATAGATGGATATAAGATGCAGCTTGTGTCTTTGAACCAGAACCTAAGGCATGTTCTGTGTAGTTCTCAACACCAAGTTTAACATTCAACAAGTTTGAAAGTGCATCAACCAAAGAGGAAATTGGACCATTACCACTACCTTTAATTGGGACAATTTGATCGTTGAATTCAACTTGACCACTCAAAATTCTACGGTCACTATCAACCTTTTGAATATCGTAGTCTAATAGGGAAATATATTGATGAGTTTCGTTATTGTAGTTGTATGTTGACTTGAATAAGTTTGTAATTTCCTCTGTAGCAAGTTCCTTACCCCTAGAGTCGGCTTCATTTTGAACAACAGCTGAGAATTCCATTTGCATGTTTCTAGGAGTGTCTAGACCTAGAGATCTCAAGATCACCCAGGCAGCACCACCCTTACCAGATTGGGAGTTGACTCTGATAACAGCTTCGTAGTCACGGCCAATATCCTTTGGATCCAATGGTAGGTAAGGGATCCTCCATAAGGTATCACCTTCAGCACGTCTCTTGCTTTGGAGAGCGAACCCCTTCTTGATTGCATCCTGATGGGAGCCAGAGAATGCACAAACAACTAAATCACCACCGTATGGAGCTCTAGCTGGTATTGGCAATTTGTTACAACGTTCGACAACTTCTATCACACTTCTCAAGTCTGAGAAGTCCAAGTTTGGAGAGACACCTTGAGTGTACATATTTAGTGCGACAGTAACTAGGTCAACATTACCTGTACGTTCACCGTTACCAAATACACACCCTTCTACACGATCAGCACCAGCTAAAATACCAAGTTCAGTAGCAGCTACACCACAACCACGATCATTATGACAGTGAGTGGAAATACAAACCTTTTCACGCTCGCTAATATGGGTAGCAAAATATTCGATTTGATCAGCGTAAATATTTGGAGTTGCAACTTCTACTGTAGCTGGAAGGTTGAAGATAATGGGATTATCTATAGTTGGTTCCCAAGCAGCTTTCACGGCTTCACAAATTTTTACAGCGAAATCACTAGGTGTATCACTGAAACACTCTGGGGAGAATTCATAAGACCAATGAGTAGCTTGTTGCGCTGGATCGTCCTTAGTCAATTTCCGTACAAGTTTGGTGGCTTCTACAGCCTTTTCAATAGCTTCTTCTTGAGACATGTTAAAAACTATTTCTCTGAACATATCACTAGTTGCCAAATACGTATGGATAGTTGCACGTTTTGCACCGGTCAAAGCCTCGACTGTTCTCTTAATTAGATGTTCTCTAGATTGCACTAAACATTGAATAGTCACATCATCAGGAGCATTTTCTACAGCATATCTGGTGAAATCGAAATCAGTTTGAGAAGCTGAAGGAAATGAAACCTCGATTTCTTTAAAACCAATATCAACAAGCTTATGAAAGTATTCTTTTTTCTGTTCAACAGACATAGGATCCGGGAGAGATTGATTACCATCTCTCAAATCTGTTGATAACCATCTTGGAGCCCTTTTTATAGTATTATTAGGCCATTGTCTTTTTTCCAATTTTGGTCCCTTGAATGGTTTATATTTCGTTGCTGGATTGGATAACATATTCTTGTATGCAAGCTTAACAGGGTTAATATTCTTAGAAGCCCTAGAGACTTCAGCAAATAGAGTTACTGTATTTCTCATGATCTATCAAAAAAATAAAATAAATAAAAATAAACACAAATAGCAAAAGAAAAAAAAAAGCAAATAAATAATTGCTTTCAAGTATTCCCAAGTTAGTAATTCAAATCAACTCCGAAAACAGTAGGGAAACTTTATTGCTTTGAGACTCCTGCTGATAAATAATATGTCCTAAAATAAGGGGCTGTAACTTCTGTTAAAAACCTAGTAGTAATATGTCAAAGGTTTTTTTTTCCCTTAGTATAGTTTCTTTTTAGACTTTCTTCTTTTTTTTCCTGGTATCCTCTTCAAGGTTGGCTTGAGTCACTGTGTGAAAATTCTTTTCTTAAAGACTCCGTATGAGGAAAAAAAAAATGTCTTAATTGCAAAATAAACGAAAAAGTATTGGCCAGTTATAACTTATATGAATGTTTTCTCTAGCACAAAAAACTTCTCAGAATCACAATGTTTTAGTCTATAATATATTGTTAGGTAATTTGGCTAAAGAAGAAAAAAAAGTAGAATAACTCTGAATGAACATGATTATGTATTTATAGTAATTGAAGATTATAGCATTTACAGTAGAAAGAAACAGATTATATCTCTTAGGAGAAATGAGTAATTATGAAAGCCATTGTTGTTGAATATACTGCACAACTATGATTCATTTCTTTTTTTCTTGAGCGGGACCGGGTTGAAATTGCGATGCTAGCAGCGAAACCGGCATTGCAAAAATGAAAGAAAAATACGACCGACAAATGTCAGGCTAAATTGAAAATGGAATAGATGAATTAAATTAATAATTATATAGAATAAAATTGATATACTACACAATGGATTATTTAATAAATGTGATAGAATCATATTGTTTCTCTAGGGCGTTTTGGAGTTAACGAAAGTCGCCAAAAAGTTATCTATATGATTTCTTAAATGCAAAAATGAAAAATTAAAACTAGAATGTAAACAATAAAAAAAATAATTGATGAAAATTTTAAAAAAAATTGAATTCTCAGTGAGTTGCTATAATGCAAAATAGAATTGGGAACGATTGGTATTCGTAGCAACACTTTTATAATGTAGAATTGTAATTCGATGATGAGTTTTAGATTTTTTTGATACTATTATTGTGTATTCTAGTTGTTTTTGTTTTTGAAATTTTATTATCAATGATAATAAATTTAGGACGGAATATAATACAACCGAAAAAGTTAAAACTGCCATTTATAATAATTTCAGGGAAACTCTAGATTCATTAGATATAAATCAATGCAATGGTAGTTTGGAGTTTCATCGAAATAGAGCAAGTTTATTAGCTTTTTCGTGGTGTAGCAAATGCAAAAGATGTTAAAATAAAAATAAAAATAAAATAAAAAAAGATGTTAGGTCAATTTTGGGTTCGAATTATGATGCGTAACCTCGTTGTTTGGGTAGTTCTTCCTTCTACCAACCATACCAAGCTTAGTTAAGAACTGCTTACTCTTAACAACTATTGTGTTGCTGTGGTGTTCTGGTGGGAGGTTGTGGTTGGTTGGTGGTGAGATAGGGCGTTTTATGTTGTCATTATTGTGGGGGTTGCCCCTATGCGATAATGGAGATGTTGATGTCTTTACTGACCTGTTTACATGGCTAGACCCGTTTGTCTTGCTATATTTTGTTGAGTGATGCTTAGAAGTCGGAGAAACTAAAATTGGTGAACCACTTTTTCTTTTCTCCCCTTCAATCGAACGTCTCTTTGGAGACAGCGGGACCACATTTACTGGTTCCTTGACTTCTCCAGATAGTCTACTAACAGTAGAAAAATTGTTATTTTTCATAATGTCACTGATTTCACGTGTGATTAGCGGGCTTACACTTGGGGCTAACGTAGCAGTGGTCGAACCTATTATAATATCGTTGGCTGAAAGGTTGACCTTTGGTGTCATCAAGTAATTAGCCTGAGGATAAGTTAACTTACCCATTCCCCAATATGTAGTAGCCGATTCTTTAGGGTTACACCAATTATAATCATCTAACCTCTTACTCTCATCTTCCTCTTCCTTGGAAATGATAGAGACACTGTCGTTCTCCCCAAAACTAGTAATTATAGATTGGCTTTTCTCGGTGACAAGTTCTTCTATTGGATTCTCGGTGTCGTTGACGAATTTAGTAAATTGTCTATAAGCATCCATCAATAGCTGTAGGATGTGTTGCATGGCTACAAGCACGTTTTCGTCACTGGGCAAAGATCCCTCTCTGTAACACTTCTCAAACACCTCTCTTATCTCCTGAGGGAAATTACACTCTCTTGGTGAATTCAAGGCAATATATTTCAAGTATATTCTATTATTCCACAACTTCAAGAGTTTACTACTCTTAGAGGAAGTGTCGGCCAAATCTGCCTCAGACCTTGAGTTTCTATCTTCATCGTTCTCTTTATTCTTACTGCATATATACGCGTTTGTATATTGGAAAAACTCCAGGTTCTCCTCACAATGAGCTTTTAATAAAAATTTATGGAAAGTCTCGATATTGTAAACTTTGCTCTCTTCTAAAATGTTTCCTGGCTGAAGCAGGATATCATACAATGTAGGTATTGACATGGAGCATTTGATTTTTAGTTTATTTTTCTAATTACTTTCAGTAAAGTTCTTTCAAAAAATTTATTTTATTTTAAAAAAAAAATTATCTTCTATCACCTCTCTTTTCTGAATAATTCTTAATAAATATATATATTCCACCTCTGGTATATATATAAACTGTCAAAAAAATAAATTCCTTGATGACTCCTCTTTTTTGTTTCCTGCTATCAATATTTTTCTTTTTTTTTTAATTATATATTTATCAGTTTCTTATCTTTGAATATATTATTAGTTCTTTGAAAAGAATAAATTTTTTTTGTTTTAAAACTTTTTTTTCTAATTGTTTTTTTTTAGCTGTTCTTTTTTCATTTTTTTCTTACGCAGCAAGGTTTTTATCTAAGTGCGTTCAATAATTATTTTTTTTTCAATTTCATTAAGAATTACATGCACAGAATCTTACGTACGGAACACGGTTGACAGAGAAAAGGATTTACAAATGGTTTTTTCTCTTCTCAACTCACTGTGGAAAAAAATAATTTTACGTGGTCCCTGCATGTGAATCTGAGTTGTATCTCAGATACACCCGTAGTTAAATTTCTTTGTTCTTTCTTTCTTTTTTTTGTTTATCTCTATAATCTCATTGTTTTTCTTTCTTTTTTTTCCTTCGATTGTGGCGCTATCTCCGACCTTTTCACTGTTACTATATTTTCTTTCTTTTTTTTTTTTGGTTTAAATTTTTTCAGCATCCTACGAAACCTCGGTAGTGGCAGAAAGAGGAAAGAGAGGGGGTGTGGGTAGTGGCTGGATGTTTTTTATTGTTTCTACCTACGTAATTAAGCAGCAAAAATGAAGACAACAGCAATAAAAAAAAAAAAGAAAGAAAAAAATATAAGCTGAGGCTGTAAAACTGAGGAAGAACGAGTTCTCGGTCATTCCCTGCTTTCTTTCTTTTTTTTTTCCTTCAATGGGGTTGTTGTTATTTTTTTTTTAGTACACACAGCCTCGATGATGTGGTCTCCTCACTTTCCTGTTTGGAAGAAAATGGCGAAGAAAAAACTTCCATCTTCCTATTTGGGAAGGCTTCTAGAAGCTTGCTCGGAGGTCCGATATAGTTACAATGCTATAATTATTTTTAAATACTACTATAAAATATTTTTGACATATTAACGAGGGGTCTGGATTGCTGTAGAAAAGAGGGGGCGGGACAAAGATGTTGCCTCATTTTATTTTTATTTTTTTAATTTTCAGCTTAATGCCCCTAAGATGATTAATGAAGTCACGATGATAATGATGACCAGCGTTAGAAGTCCGCAGCGGTTTCTCTGACGTTGATGTTCATCGGCTCGGGTGAGCTGGTCATTGGCTCGCTTCATGTTGTCGCTAAAATGGGATATGTTTTCATCAACAGAGTCTACTTGGGTACCTTGTTCCTTAACCAGCGTTCCCAATTGTTTGAAGATAGCATTGACCTCCTGAACGGAAGAATGTATTCGAGAGATTTGTTGGGACCTGTCTTCTTGCACAATGGTATAGAAATCCAGCTCATCAGCAGGTATTCTGTCCTGTTGCAATTGTTGTTGTTGTTGTTGTTGCTGCTGCTGCTGCCTATTGTGTTCCTCTTCAAGTAGTGCTGTCTGCTCGTTTGGCATTGAGGTATATGTTGGCTCGCCATGTCGTACTGGTGTTGTTGATGTTGTATTTTCATATGTTTTGGTTTCAGTTATAGTGTGAGTTGTGGCTTTTAGCGGATGAAGCCCGACTTTATTCTTGTATTCTTGTTGTAATCTCTTAACTTCCTGGTTTAATAGTTGGTAATCATTGGCCAGCTTCTGCCCACTACTAAACATGGCTTGGTTGCTCTGAGATATCTCATTACATTGCGGTATTAATCTCGATACATTATCCCTTATTGTTTGGGAGTCACGTTTAGTACCTATCTTATTGACCTCTTTCTCTAACTCCTTCACCAGTTGGGTGTACTGATTGATAACACTGATATCATCAGCCATATCTCCTTCTTTCTTTTAAATATTTCACTCTTAGTATTGTTTTATCGTTGTTCAAGAGTCTTAAAATAGATCAAGTTGTGTTACTAAAGATTACTTTACACAATAAAGCTGAGCCCTCAAAATAGAAAAACCTAGTGGTGTTTGCACTTTGGTCATCAATAACGTAGATCAGTACCTATTATCGTATATATGTATAAAATCTTGACACAAATTAGGGTTTGAATTTTAGGGTTGACAAACAAGAAAAAATAAAAAAAACTGTGTAACTTTGACACAAAAATAAGGAGAAAAAAATAATTGGGGGTAGGTTTGTGTAAGTGCTGAAACAATGTGGACGGAAGGCAGGGCGGACTTGTGTAGCTCGCTTTTTTTTTTGTAAAAATAGACTGCCCAACCCTAAAAAACCAAAACAAAATTAGGGTAACAAAAGCAGCCAGGGTTAGGGTTAGGGTTAGGGTTAGGGTTAGGGTTAGGGTTAGGGTTGCTGCTCCTGTTGCTGCTGCTGCTGTTCTTTATTAGAACAAACAGCACAAGGGTGCATCAGTTTGTGGGGGGAAGCAAGGAGAGGGGGACTCAAATAAGGGACCAATTTTTTTTTGTAGAACAATAAGAACAGTATAACTGGGAATCGAGAAGTTTACAAATACATTTTAAATAACAAGGATTCGAGAGAGACGTAAGCTAAAGAAAAGGAAAGCTTTAATTGATTTACACAGATATTCTACTGTATTGGTTTTTTCTTTAATAAAAAAATAAAAGAAGAAAAAAGAAAAGGAAGTATATTCTGGGGAAAGTATGGGTTCTAAGAACAATGGGAACGCTAAGAAGATGTCTCTAGAGGAGTTCCTAGGGAACGATTCCCTAGGAGAGTCTGTATGGGATGAGGAAGAGATAAATCTCGATGCTATAAACAATATTAATAACACTACTAATCCGGAGTTGTTTAGGTCTAGGAAACAGTTTGGTAATAACAATAATTCGAGGTTTGGTGACTTCTCTCGATCTCACAACAACAGAGGTAACTATAATAATAATATTGATCATTTCAGTGGTGGAAGAGGTGGATATCATCATACGTATACTGAACAGGATCGTGAACGTGAGAGTAGTGGGTTTGACTATTTGAATTATGCGGGGCCGCCTTATATTGTGAAATTCTCGAATTTACCGCCACGCTTCTCGGACTATGATATAGTTGATCTATTTCATATGAAGTTTACCAAATTCGTTAAGTTTAGGTTGTTTTGGGAGATAGAAGCAAACCCACAATTGGGTGCCGATAACTATTTTGATCAGAACTTCAAGAGAGACAAAAAAGTGGCCTTTGTGGAGTTATTGGGGATAAGGGATCTCATAAAAATCATAGACTATTGGTCTGGACCACTAGGAGAGATGTACGATATACAAGTAGTTGTAGCTGACTTTAATGATTTCAAGAATTATGTGGAAAAGAGTAAACAATTGACCGATCCTAGAGATGATGCTGGTAAATCATTTCAAGAGGAGTCACATATACCTGCTGCTCTTCGGAAAATCGAACACTTTAATGACCCCCATCAAAAGATTAAAAAGGAAAGAAGTACATCAATATCTCAAGAAAAAAGAAAGCCTAAGATCAATCCATTCGGCACCGCCAAACCCGTTGATACACAATCAAAAGTGCTGGAAATAGAAAAAAAGATGGAAAGCTTACATGTAGAAGACACATCAGTGCTGAGAAATGTGATGGCTGGAGGAGACAATATTGATTCCTCAATCCGGTCGAAAGAAGTTCATATTAATGGCCCAGCTGAGAAGACTAAAGTTAGGATCCTGAAAAAGCCTACCACTCAAGGCCAAAATAGTGTATTGATCGGCGATGCGTCACCGGTTGAATCGACGTCACCTAGCGGTGATATAACCTCTTCAGCGAGTAATCGGATACAGGACGAGAATGATAGTGCCCAAAAAGGAGTCCGTGAGAATCCTGTACGCCGTGAGAGCCAGGAAGAGAAGGGAGAAATTAAAGAAGCTACGGATAAGAAAAGCACAGAATATGCGGACAACGTTAAGGGAATGAGTGAAGTTGTCACTAGTAATGATAAAGATAGTACAACAGAAGGCCATTCAGTGGTTGACAGCCTCAAGAACAACGCCAGCTCACCAACTGGAAATGAAACTGGGAAAACACAAACTCGTACCAAACAGCCCTTCTACAAAGATGGTTATCAAAGAAGATATTCTAACGATGGCGAAAATTGGAGGGGAAGAGGCGGATTCAGAGGAAGAGGCGGTCGAGGAAACGGGAGAGGAAGAGGTGGTTATAACGGGAATAAATATAATAAGGAATCATACCATGTTAAATATAACACTAAAGAATTTGAAGATGGTAAAATACCTCCAATATCTGATGATCCCAAACGTCAACTTGAACCACCATCTGAGCAAACAGATAAAGGAAACGGTAAGTTGAAATCTAATACAGATAATAAAGTTGAGAACTCTGATTATTCTGATTTAGAAAGTCCAGACAACATTCGTGAAAAAATCTCGACAGTTGATTCTTCTGTAGATGGTAATTTGAAGGCCTCTAATGATGAAACTAGGAAAGAGCTTGATAAATCATTATTAATTAATGAAGAAAAAACTAATGATGTTCCTTCTGGGGGAAATGGACAAAGAGGCAATTCAAGAGGAGGCTTTAATAGTAGTTGTAGAGGAAACTATAGAGGAAACTACAGAGGAAACTACAGAGGAAGTAACAGAGGAAACTACAGAGGAAATAATAGAGGTGTTTACAGAGGTGTTTACAGAGGAAATTCTAGAGGAAACCACAGAGGAAACTATAGAGGAAATGATAGATACAATGATAGAAATATTCATAATGGCGAAGTAATTAATGACCATGTTGGCAGAGAAGTAACTGCAAAGGAAGATGGCAGCAATGTTAAATCTGATGACAAACAAATAAAAACAGATCTTGTCGAGTTTGGTAATTTATCTTCAACCCAAAATATCAACGGTAATCATGATAAGTCACATGAAAGAAGAGGCAGTAGTAGTGATTACGATAAACCTCTTGGATTGAGAGATGGGTATCGTGGTAGAGGGAGAGGAAGAGGGAGAGGAAGAGGAAGAGGAAAAGGAAGGGGGTCGAGTAAATGGAGAGTTAATCCTGAAGATGGTGGCACAATGACTTCTTCACAACATCCAATAGATGATCAACAAAAATAATAAAATGATGTGCAGCGGTAGGCTTCTATAGAAATTTTGATATTAACTTTGCATACAAGATTGATGATGTTTTAATGATTAGTAAATTCATACCATAATTACTGAAATGAATTAGAAGGTTCGCTTTTAAAAGTATGGTGCTTTATTATTTCTTTAATGTTAACTATTATTATCTCCAAAAAAATAATTATATAGGAGTTAGTTTAGTTTTTTGTAATTATACGTTAACCTTTTTTTTTTGCCTTGCCGCTGCCCAAATTTTTTTTGTTGATAATCAGTGACTCGAGTCCAAAACAAAAAAAAAATTTTAATAAATGAGAAATTATATACAGAGATAGGTACCTTCAGCTCTAATTGATCAATCTATATCTTGATAATAAGTTATATATATAAAGATATACTATTAAAATCGAAATGTCATATATTTATAAAGGAAGAAAAAGATATACAAATAAAATAAAAAGAAAAAATGTGCTAACTTTATCTTAAAATGATACAAAAACAGAAACCTAACAAGATGGAGGATTCATATTTCATGCATGTGTTTAAGCCTTTCTGGAGGATGGCTTAGGAGACTTAGCCTTAGCACCAGTGGTAGTGGCAGTGGCAGCTTCGTTCTTAGCGGCTTCCTTTTCAGCCTTCTTCTTGCTACCCTTCTTGTAAGAGTTAATGTAGAAAGAGATGAACAGAACCAAGTAGGAAGTCAAGATCAAGTAACCATATGCAGCAGCATCTTGTGTACCATAACAAGTACCCTTGTTTGGAAGAATACCATCAAAGTACTTGTTAGCGTAGAAGGTGTAAGTTGCAAAGTATACGAAAACTAGATCAATCAAAAATTGAATGATTTGGAATCTGGTGACCCATTGCTTCCACCAGACTCTAATACCACAGGAACTTAGGAAGTAGTACCAGTACATAACGACATGAACACCCAAGTTCAAAACAATTGGAACCCATTCAACGGAAGTCTCACCGACCAATTGGGTGTAACACAACAAAGCGGTAGCACCGTGGTGGTAAGTGTGCAAAAACAACAACTTCTTTCTCTTTAGGATCAAGAAGACTGTGTCGATCAATTCAATGAACTTAGTCAAGTAATTCAAGTAGTACAAAACAACCAACTTTGGAGCGAAAGCTTGCGGAGCACAGATGGCCCAGAATAGACCGTGGTGGTAAATCATAGGAATCAATTGCTCGACCAACAAAACCATCAAAATGAAAGAGATAGTGGTCAAGAACAAGTTGTGCAATTGGAAGATGAAGTGGAAGTGCATTGGGGAGGCATTAGCAGCACGTAGGATAGCTTGACCACCGAAAATGACAATGTAATAAACGATAATAATACCCATAGCTTGGAAACCATTAGCAAGGAAAGTCTTGTTGTAGATAAATTTGAATTCCTCGGCTGGATAACCGGCAATGTGCTCGAAAACCTTAGAGAATAATGGCCACAATTCCAAACCGAATGGATGGTTGATAGATGGGGTATGAACCTTTATCCAGGATGGAGCATCCTTGAACAAAACCTCCAATTGATCGACTGCAGCAGTGGCAGCAGCAGCAGCAATAGAAGAAGCAGAAGTAGCACCTTCAGCAACAGCTGAGGTCACTTGTGACACTGGTTGATCCATTATTGTTTTATAATATACCTTCTTTTCTTGGTTCAATTTCCCCTCAAAAAAAATAAACAAGAACTAAAAATTCAAGAAAGGGTAGAACTTTTTTTTAAATAAAGTCAATTAAAAACAAACTTATATTTATTTAGGCTCTCCAATTGGTGTTATCTTTAACGTAAATACGATGATGATCACAGAAAGTTTGTTGATTTTTGCAAAAAAAAAATTTTTCAAAAAAAAAGAATTTTTGTCCCAATTTTTTGTTGCATTTTGTGTCCTTCACCCCACGTAAAAATGTCCTAAAATAGGAATTGAAATTTCATATGGGACAAATTACCCAGAGATGTACGTAGAAACAGGTAAAATCAGACACCAAAAAAAAAAAAAAAAAGAGGGAAAATTAAACACATCCGCAAGAATGAGTTCTTTTTATGTTGATTGGGGCAGCCAAAAAGCGGATCCATTGCCTGTATCCTAGTTTATACTACTGAGGTTTCTGGGGGAATTCGGATGGTCATTTGGGTCAAGAGAAAAAAAAAAAAATTATTGAACGACAGAATTAGGAAACCTGGGAATTGTCCCTCAATTCCTAATTAGGACATACACTTGGACAAATTTGGCGACATTTAGGTACGAACGCGTTATTTAATTAAATATTTTATTGTTTATTACTATCATGAAGAATCTTGCATGTACCTCTTCTCAATTAAACTTATTATTTACCTTTATTAGTACATTGAGAATTGCAAAAATGACCGGCGTAATGCACCACACGAGGATGTAAATGAAAAAAATTTTGATTCAATTCTTTTATATGTACATATATATAAAAGTGATGGATGGATTATATCAAATGACGATTTAAAAAATTGGGAAGGAAGGATATAACATTAAATAATAGAATAAAGTAAAGAAAAATAATTTGTTGTTTTGACTTCAACCCCAGAAGTCTAACGATGCAACTGTATCATAACCTCTAGAATCCTCATATGCATATAAAATTTCTTGTGTATTTGTTTGTAGCAGTCTAATCTTCTCACCAAGAACACAACGCACCAGCTCGCCTGTGTCTATCTTTCTGATTTCAATAAAGTTGCTGTCGAAAGCCAATATATATGGATACCAGATAGCGAACTTCTGTGGCTCACCTTCCCAGTGAATAATATGCGATTCCTTCTTACGCCAACCTTGAGTGTTTACAAAGAACGCAAATTCAGTGTAACACAATAGGAACATGTTTCCTACTCTGTAGATTGCCATTGGTTTCAAAGTATCCTTTAGGGCAAACTCTAAAGATGTATCCGCAGGGTCAAGCAGGGATTCATGTGCATTTTGGGAGATACTAACAATCTGGAAACCTTTCTTACAGCCAATACAAAGATTGGCCTTCAGGAACGAAATTGAAACAGGTTCAGAATCAAAAGAAACTTCCGTAATTTTCTTCTTCAACGTCTTCTTACTATGGCCATCTTCTCCAAGCAAAGGATGTTCGTGCTCGAAAAATTTGATTGAGTGAGAAGAGCTATGTGCAGTAACAACAAGTCTCTTACCATTACAATCACCTTCAGCAAAGAAATTAACATGGTTAATCAATTCCTTACTATGTTTTTTGAAATATGATGTGCCGTTGCTCTCATTTTGAATTAGAGCCAGTGGACAACTGTAAAGCTTCTTATCGATCAACAATAAGATGGACTTAAACTCTTCAAGAACAGCGACTTGTGTGATATTGCTTCTTTGAACCAATTGAACTGGAGTAGAAAAGTAAGTAAATGCTTTTTGAGTCGTTTTATCTTGTTGCCTCTTAATGTTACTCATATACAGACCAAGGTTGGTAGCAATTAGTAACTTTCTCCCACCATCACAGGTTGAAACACTATTAATCTTGTTCATATAGTCAAAGAAACGATCACTGATCTTAGTAATATTAATCATTTCAGTTTCATCAATAATACGTTCTTGTTCAGTTTTGATCTTGTCCAGCAATGTTTGCAAACCAGCATACTGAGCCGCATAAAGAGTAACCTGGTATCTTTGCTTGGCACCATAGTACAAAAATGTCATGGCATTCTTAGGATTATTGATATTATAATCAGGTTGAATTACTGTACCTGAACAACCAGGATTGTCCCCAATATACCTCCGCAAAGAAGGCATATCTTCAGAAGGGCATACAAACAAAAGTGGGAGAGGAATTGGTCTTTGAAACACTTTATGTTGGTGCCACTTATTAACTGCTTTCGCTTTTAAGAATAATAACATATTATCTAGCAGATAAAATTGAACGTCACCCGCTGTAGTACCATCAGATTTGGTCAATTCTTTTCTAGACAGTGCACCCTCATGCTTAATCTTTCTCTTTTCACTGTTTAGACCTAAATTGACATACTCGTTCTTGAATAAAATCTTTTGCTTCAGTAACTTGACGTCATGTCTATCCTGAGCAGCACCACTTGCTTTATCAATTCTTTTCATAAAATTCTTCAATGCTTCCATAGCCCTCGATAAATTCTCAAAATCTTCCTTATTGTTTTCATCTCCCTCCGATGATTTCATTATTTCACGAACCAACAGCATGTAACGACCCGGTCTTGAGACACCTTGAGAAAGGAAAGAATCAATACCATGACGAAGCGAAGAGTTCATCATATCATCATCAAACCTGGCAAAATATGGGTTCACAGATCTTTGTGTTTCTATCAAGTATTTTGCATAAGGTCTGGACGCCACATATTGAACAAACGGTTCAAAAAAAGGAATAAATCTCAACATAATATCACCAATACCCCTGACCACAGGGGAGCTTTTCTGCCTGTCTTGTAATGCCTCTAGAAAACGTCTGTTCACTGAATATATATCATTAATGTGAGCAAAAACATGCTTAACAAAATTCTTCCTGATATCTGCTGGTATAATATTTGTTTCAGACAAAGTTTTCATGAACGTATCTCTTGTAACCTCTAATGACTTGACAAATTTTTTCTCCGAAATATATACCTCATAGATAGCTTCTTGTCTTTTAATCTCCTTCTTTGGTAGATTTTCCCACTCTTCTTTAGAGACAGAACTAGTCCAAGATGGTTTCTCCTCTTCATCATCATCAAGTGCCATTGAGATATTTCTTTTCAATCCACCATTTGGCTTTAAATTCAACCTTGCTTGTTGTTCAAGACGCCTTGGACATGAAATTGAGTAACACAATGCATTTCTTGTACATGTTGGAGAGTAACATTCAGCCAATAATGTGAAGACACCGTTAATGCTGTTAGATGCTGTTGGAACAGCATGCGGTCTGGATGTAGCCTGAAGTGTAGCATGTTCCATATAGGCACTACTTAATGATGTTGTAGATTCGGAAGAGGCAATTTCAGATATGGAATATGGTAACGTAGTTCTTGTATTTGAATGAGACATTCCAACAATAGTACTGTTGCTTGCAGTACTTGGTGTGTCATGTGTTGATTTACCCAAGTACCTAGAGTTATCAGTAAACTCATAAACCTCATAAGGAGAATCCCTTAAACGATGTTCATAAACCACATCATGAAATAATTTTTGAGCATCTAGAGACCTACCCAAAAGTAATGCCAGATTTCTGTCGGAAGTTCTCACCAAAGCACAAATTACATCCACAGCCTGTTGACCTGTAAAGGCATCTCTATATAAGAGACCATCCTTCTTATACTCACCCAATTGAATTGTTTGACGAAACTTAGCAGCTACACGAGACAGCAAAGCAGGATAAACCTGAGGTCTCTTGGTCGAGGCACTTAAAATAGGCCTTGACTGTGGCGACGATATACTGCTGTTTCTTCTACCACTGATAGATCCACTATTAGTTAAGGTAGTTGCACTGCCGCTTCCGTTGTACATATGGTGATGATGATAATTCGAATGTAATGAGGTAGACGATGCTGAGTGAAATCTCTTCGATGTCAACGATGAAGACGATACCCTAGTTTTCAAACCCAACCCAATTGTGCTGTGTGATTCTAGACTGTTCTGGCCTGAATGTGTTGAATGGATGGAGTCATTACGCTGTGCCATGTTATTAACACTATTATGGTGGTGATTTCCGTTATAATTAGACCCAGAGCTAGTTTTTCTGTTTTGAAAAGAGTTAGCGATATTCTTGAATGTGGATGAGTTAAGTGACATTGACCTTGAAGCGCTGTTATTACCATTATTACTATTATTATTACCGTTACTATTGTTGGTGTCGTTCCGATTAGCATTACTGTGCTGTTGTTCATTATTGAGATCTCTAGATGATGACCTCGAGAAAAGATGAAATGCTTGCAAAGGAGACTTCTGCGAGTGTGTCGGTGTCACCGCATTCTGACTACTGGACAAGTTAGAAAAACTAGCTTGTTTCTTCAACCCGGCCAATGCAAGTTGTGGCAGCGATGGCTTCCGCCTAGCCTCTCTGTCTTTCTCCTTCTCCTTGTTATTTGCCGTTCTAACCTTGTCATGCTGCCTAATTTGTTTCTGCCCATTATACAAATGGGGAGAGGATCTCGCATGGTGCATAGCCGGCGTAATACCGTACCCCTGTGTGTCATCCACGAACGTGTTAGCGCTCGTAGTAGGCCCTCCAGCAGCTGGATCGAGACTGTTGCTCGTGTGCGCATGCCTCACAGGAGGAGACAACGGCGTAGTGATCTGCTGAATCGCCGGCGATGTAACTCTATGCAATAGCCTCTGGGGACTGTTCATCGGTGTATTGTCTGCACTCGAAAGACTCTGTGTATCCGGCACATCCTTAATATTAGCCTCCTGAGACATGATCATGTACTGTGATTTCACCTTCTCTTCCGACTCCTCAACAAGAAACGAGTCTAAAGCTATATCCTCAACCTTGCTAGGCAGAGAAGACTCTATACTCCCTACATCTCGCCTCTCAACCCCGAATATATCCGCAAACATGGCATGCCTCTGCTGTAACGTCAGATTGTCAACCATCTCTTTTTTTTCTCTCACTCTCTATCTCTCTCTCTCCTCTTCTATGTCTTTCTCTGTTGTCAATCTATCTATTACCTTTTCCCTTTAGCTAGCCAAACAATAGTTGATCCTTTCCCCTTTGATTTACTTTTTAATCCTTTTTTCCTTGTGCCTTCCTTGTGCCAAAATTTTTTTTTTTTTTTTTAAAAAACGGCCGCCATTTTTTTTTTTTTTTTTTTTTTTTTTTTTTTCTGTTTTTTTTTTTTTTTTTTTTTATTATTATTTGTTGTTTTTTAGTTTCTTTTTTTTTTGTTTTTTAATAGTGATAACTATACCAAAGTTTAACTATGAAAGTAGGAAAAACTTTTGA
>JAKTPY010000053.1:0-24836 GCA_030556385.1 Nakaseomyces kungkrabaensis | reverse complement strand
TTTTTTTTTTTTTTTTTATATTTTGGTCTCTTTTTTTTTTTTTTTTTTTTTTTTGTTTTTTTTTGCTGCTTTTTTTTTTTGGATTTTTTCGTTTAAATTTTTGTATTTGTAGTTGTGTTTAGTTATATTCATTGTAATGTTGTTGTATTTGTAATTGAGGTATTGTTTATATATATCTACAGTATTGTAACGTAATTTTAATTTGGTACAACAAGGAGAGAGAGATTGTGTCTATGAGGTAGAGAGATTGTACTGCAGTGCAGTACAAACTCTCTCTCTCCCTCACATAAACATAAACACATACACACAAACACTATATACACAATTCAACTACACAAGTACATAAATCAATTGTAAGTATATCTCTTTAAAAGTTGAAAGTAGTAACTAGTCTTAATCATCATAAACGTATAACGTCTAATCATCAAATTTCTTAACAAATTGAAAAAAAAAATGTTAACTCAAACAAAAAAAGGGATAATTTGAATTTATTGAAAGAATAACAATAAAAGGCAAAAGGAAACAAAATAAATCAATTGAAATATGCCTGCTTACAATTCCACTTTCCCATCCGATCCACAGAATGACAGACTCGTGGGTAACTTTGTGCTGTTGCCAATGAACACAAAATTCAGAGGTCCTGCATACCAGGCCAACTCAGACTACGATATCGTGGACGAGTGTCTGGACTTGTTCAGAGCCAACTCTTTCTTCAAGAACTTCGAGATCAAGACCAACGCGGATAGATTACTCATATACGGTATCCTTTTCATTAACGATTGTCTGAACCATCTGAAGATCAATACAACCTATAACGAGGCCATTAAAGTGTTGACTAACTTGTCCCTGGACGATTTCAGCTTGCCAGGTACTGCAGGGTTCCCACTGAACTCTATATACTCCATCCCTACATCAGACCATAACGCCATGGACCTTTTGAAAACTTACTTGCAACAGTTCCGTCAAGAACTGTCGGCTAGGTTGATCGAGAGAATCTACGTGGACTCCAAGGACCATCCTTCTAAATTCTGGCTCGCTTTTACCAGAAGAAAGTTCATGAACAAATCCTTGTAATATAGAGAGTTTGCAATTTTTTATATAAATATCAAATGAAAATGAATAGAAAATAAAAAGATAATTTCCTTTTATATTACAAATGTAGAGTAAATAAATACAGGTTAAAAACTTATTTGCATTAAAGAAATAAAAACATTTAAATACATATATACACTAGTTTCCTTTAGGGGTCATTATTTGTTGGAATAGTTTCAAAGATCTCCCTTGCAATGCATCTACATCCTTCTTTAACATATCGACATTAACATTGACAATCTTCTCGCTTTCCATTTTTTTGATATTGTCCACAATGTTTTTCAGATCACTTACCTCTTTGATATTATCTTCCAATTTCTTAGACATATCATCTTCAGTGATTTTACTCTTCAAAGTTTCTTCGTATTGCTCAAAAATTCCTTGCGTATCACTTAACATGATATCGCACTTGTTTAACAGCTCAATCTTGGTTCTGATCTGGTTATCCAATTCCCGGTTTCTGTTCGCATCCTCTATAATTTTCTTAATCTCTTCCTCAGTCATACCAGAACGTGGCACCACTTGAATACTTTCATTCTTACCAGTACTCTTCTCTAAGGCACTGACATTAATGATACCGTCAGCATCAATGTCAAAGGTGACAAAAATTTGTGGAACACCTTTCTTCATTGGTTTGATACCACTCAATTTGAAATCCCCAATCAGCGTGTTATCCTTAACTAAACCTCTCTCACCTTGGTACACCTTGATATCTACACCGGTTTGTCCATCAACACCTGTACTGAACACTTCAGTTTTCTTAACTGGAACGGTAGTGTTTCTAGGAATTAAGGGGGAAAAGGCACCGCCAAAGGTCTCTATACCGAGAGTCAATGGTGTAACATCAAGTAGCAAGACATTCTTAATTTCACCACTTAAGACACCACCTTGAATAGCAGCACCCAATGCTACAGTCTCATCAGGGTTGACGCTAATATTTGGTTTCTTTCCAAATAGTTCTTCCACAACAGTACGGATTTTCGGCATACGAGTCATACCACCAACAAGAATAACTTCATCTACATCCTCTGGTTCAATATCCGCATCACGAAGTGCACTCTCTACAGGTTCAACTGTTCTATTGATCAAATGTAGAGTCATGTTATCCAATTCATCTTCCGAAATAGTAATATCAAGATGATGTGACTCAAAGAAAAATGGAATACTAATTGTGGTTTCTTTCACATGGGATAAATCAATTTTTGCCTTTTCAGCTGCATCTTTTAAACGCTGCATAGTTTCTCTATCACTTAGAATATTTTCTTTATTAATACTTGGATTTTGTTCAACAAATTTTGTCAAAACATAATCTACCACCACATTATCGAAATCTTCGCCACCCAAGTGGGTATCACCATTGGTAGCTCTGACTTCAAACACACCGTCCTCAATATCTAGAATTGATATATCAAAAGTACCACCACCCAAGTCATATACGGCAATAATTCCATTATTATTCTTCTCATCCATACCAAAACTTAGTGCCGCTGCTGTAGGCTCATTTACCACTCTCAATACATCCAATCCTGCAAGCTTACCAGCCTCTTTTGTTGCTTGTCTTTGCCCATCATTAAAATATGCAGGAACTGTGATAACAGCCTTTTGAATACTACCCTCACCCCCAAGATAATCTTCAGCACAATTTCTTAGATACTTCAACACTTCTGATGCAATCTCACTTGGTGATTTTACTTGCCCGTTCTTCAAAGCTACAAATGCTTGTCCATTAGTAGCTGATCTGACTATGGAGTATGGCATATTCTTCTTGTCTCTAACAACTTCATCATCCTCGTATAACCTACCAATCAATCTTTTAGTGGCATAGAATGTATTTTCCGAATTCAAAACTGATTGTCTCTTAGCCTTTTGACCAACAACTACTTTATTGTCTTTATCATAGGCTACTATCGATGGTGTGGTCCTATGTCCCTCATCATTTTCAATGATTGTAGCAGACTTCTTATTATTAGAATCCCGTATATATGCAACAGCACTGTTTGTAGTTCCCAAATCAATACCAATAACCTTCGAGGATAAAAATCGCAGACCTCTAGTTGCTGTCAAGTTCTGTTTTTGTTGAATGAGCCTAAACATTCTTTATTATTGATATTCTCTGTCTTAACTTTGTCTTTAATTATAATATTGGATCATAAGATATTTATTCTCTTCCTCGTCTCTTTTAATAAGCCAAGTCAACGTATTCACAACGTTTTAATATCGATTATACTCAAATTCAAACTCCAAATGTTCCGGTCAACGGGGTGCCTGGCCCAGATGATGTTATTGATGATTATTAATAAACTATTGCAGTTGATTAAGTCGGGATTCAACCTATCGAGGAAAAATTTCAAAAATGACGTGCACAGAAATACTCGCAGAAAACACTGTAATGACGTCATTATATATTAACAATGGAATTTTCTTATTTGAATAAAGTAAAATGATTTGAAAGAATTGACAATAAGCTTTTTGTTTCAATTATTAGTGAAGTTGGAATATTTAAATGGCAAGTCAAGTCATTAAATGTTGTTTATTATATAATATTAAACTATTAAATTAAATTTTGGAGTGATTAGAATCAGTATCATCATATATTATGATTAATTATTAGTATTAGTAGCATTATTAGTATTTCCATATGGGGAGCCAGAGTTAATATTATTATTGTTATATTCGTTATGATAAAGAAAAAAAAATAAGATTACAATTCATCAAAACATCAGATAGCTTTTTGAATTATGCTAATAATCCAACAAACTTTCATCATGGAAAACATGGTCTGGAAGGGCTACAGTTTTCCTGAATAGTTTTTTCAGTTTTTTATTTGGTAGAAGTTTCCCTGTAACTGGATCAATATCTTCGAATAAAAGTCCAACTTGATAAGGGAGATCATGTACGAAGTCTTGAATACCTTGAATACCAGGATTACAGCGTTCGACATATTGGACGTGATGAGTATAAATTTCACCCGCAGTACTAATAATCAGGTATATAATATCAGGCCAAATGTGTCCTTCATTAATGACCTCATTATTCGAGACCTCCTTAGCCATTGCAACAATTCCTAAGTCATCACCACGAGGAACTGCAACAAAATTCCCAATATCATCTGTGTAGACGCAGTTAGAAGTATCAAATTCAAACCAATCACCTAAGGCAGGAATATTCTCATGCGTTGGACTTAGAAAAAATAGAAAATCAGGAGGGTGAATTTTTAATGAATTGAAAAACCAGGAGTTTTCATCGATATTGTTCGGAATTATATACCCTGTAGTGTCTACATTCGTCTTTTCATTACCGATGAAGGGAATGTAGCCGTTATATTTCTCTTCAATTTGTCTCGTCAACATAGTAACCCAGGCAGTTGTATTATCATACGGAGGAAGTCTTCCTCTTGGATACGTCATACCGACGGTTTGGTAGGAGCTAGGCACATCATTAGCCCAGCGTGTTGTTGGCGCTCTAAGAATATCATCCATCAAAAATTGCTTCAACATTTGCCTAGGTTCTTTTGTCCTATTTGTATCTAAATACAATTCTGGTTGGCCATTGCAAATATCTGGTCTTCTCGATAGGTACGAAACAAACTGATGTCTTCTAAACAGTCTAATGCTTTTCCCATCAGAGACTAAGTAACCGTATTTATCTCTATAGGTCAAGTCCTCGAATGTAATAAACTTACCGTTGAAAAAACATACAATCTTCAAATAGCGTGCTATGCGTTCAATAATAGCTAGAAGAACAACAGGTAAACCACTTGCTTCACCAGCATAGACTCTTAAAATCATGGCATCTTCCATAGAGTAACTATTAGAGCCAGAACTATGCAGAATTTTCTTCAGGGCTTCAACGATGTCCAGCATCCGAGCTCCTGCGGTTATTCCACTGAACTTAATTGGATCACCGTCATATTTGTCATATATACTCTTCACCAGGCGATTAAACGTCTCCTTTCTATAGGCCAATAGTCTATCAAACTGTGGATCTAGTGTAGAAAATCTTAGAAGAATGTCTCTTTCATATAAAAACTTATTAGATCTCATGAATGGTGCATCAGGTAAGAAAAAACTGTAGAAACACTTTCTTCGTACTGCTCCCATCAGGTAACCAGCCCATGACCTATCCTCTAGACTCCAGTGATACCTGTCCCATTCTAAGTTCTCATTGATACGAAGTAATTGTGGAATATACAAATACCCTTTTTCATGAACACTTGCCAGAAAACATTCCCAAAACTCAAGATTTACTTCATCATACTGGCTCAATCGCTTCACATTTTTGATTATCCTATGATCATACCTCATCCTATACTTATAATAAACAAACCACCGGTCCGAGTCGCCAGTTGGCCTAATAACTTTCCAAATAGCCTTGAGATCAAAATCATTATATTGTGATAAATACAAATGACTGTCATCAAAAGGCCACCTCTCCATACACACTTCTTTCCATTTACTCACTCGTTCTACCATCGTCTTCAACTCAGAACTGCATTTCCGCAAATTCCAAAGATCATAAGCATCAAGTTGTCCACATATCAGATCAAACAGCTCTGGAGAACAAGCCTCCAAAAACGACTCCATCTATTCATAAATAAAATAAAACAAAGCGGTGTTCCTCTTAATGTGTTTATAATTTAGTTTAATCTTTAATTGAATCATCCAAGGTGTTTATGTACTTTTTCAACACCCATTCTTTAACCGAAAAAAAAAATAATAATAAAAATAAAACTTCTTCACAACCCAAGAAACCAGAGTTAGCAAAGACAGCATGTAGATCAATGTGAAATGACAACTATTATTCATTAGTAGTATTTAAGTATGTATATGTATCTATAACTTGAAGCCCATTTGGGTCAATTCGCTCTGCAAAGTACCGTTGTCATCAACTTCGTGCAATTTAGATTCTGTTCCCCATACTTTACCATCCACGACAATAGTTGGCAAGTTTCTGATCCCTGTAACTTCTTGGAATGCGTCTCTCCACTTGCTCTGGATGTCTTTGTCCATGGACCCGATGTCAAAAACATGGATTTGATCGCTAACGTTAAATTTATTCCAAATGGATAGTGCGTAGTCACAATCTGGACACCAGTTCGCAGAGAACTGGAACAGTCTGTGTGCACTGATCATTTCCTTAGCTTGTTGAGTGTAATCCATATTTTTATTTCTATACTGTTCTTGTCCTTTTTAAACTGTTCAAATGTCAAACTATTTCTTCACATTTATTTTTTTAGTTTTGCTTTTTTTTCAAATTGAGTTCTTATTTTATATGCAATTTTATTTTAGTTCTTCTATAAAAAAACAATGGATATCACAAAAATGTAATAAAATTATACTCCCTATATTAAAACAGAATGAAAAAAAAGATTCGTTATCTAATGTACAAAATATATATCTACTTGAATGGAAATTACTTCTTCTTGTTAGCAGCCTCGATTTCTTTTCTGGTACCCTTTAACAACTCCAAGTGACCCACTTTACTAGCAATCAATCTCTCCGTGGTCTCTGTTAATGATGCAGCTTTATTCAACTTCTTCAAATGCTGTAGAGACTTCTTCTTAGACTTCAACTGCAATGGGGCTGCTTTCCGCAGGTTCTTCTGCTTCTTGGTGACTCTTCTTGGATCCTTTGGCTTCTTGGTAACCTTAAGTGGCTTCTGTGGCATGTTTGTTTGGCTATATGTATATGTTCTGTTGGGTTATTTCTAGCAATATACATAGATATGTCAAGATACAATTGTAATAACAAAAAAATCTTGCGATGAGCTCATCGCATCCCAAAAGAAAATTTTTAATTTTTTTTTTTTTTCATTCAAAAAATTTTCTTTTGGAATTGACCACGCCTACGCGACTTTCTGAGAAGGGTACAATATTTCCCATTATTTTTACTTTGAACTGTAAACCAAAACACTATTGAAGACTCTTTACAATTAGCAAGAGACGGGGTGCAGAACATAAGAATATAGTAGAAGAAGAGCTGAATTGAAGAAAGAACACTGAAAAATATAACAAAGATTCTTCATGAGTCAATACAACTTTATACTGGATGCTTCTGCTTTTGAGAAGGGGCTAGGAAACGTTAAAAGATGGTGCCAGGTGCCTAAGCAAGGTAGTAAGTATTCTGTACATCTTAGATTTTATGTGCCTACATTTACACTTCAGGAATTGAATTTCTTACAAGGAAGACACAAGAGTTTCCCAGCTAAGGAGGCGTTGAAGTTTATTGACAAATTGGAAACCATCACTTCTGAGAGCCAAAGGGGCCATGTTATTGGGAGGAAGCATGATGACGAAATTAGAACTGATCTAGAGTTATTCATTGAGTTTCCGGATATTTTGGATGCTGTCTCTTGGTCTACAGTGTTGGATCATGCCTCAGAAGGCTCATCTGTTGACTCATTGAATAAGCTACCTAAAAGGTTTAAGTTGTTATTGAAAAGTTGTGTTTATAAATGCCATTTGGAAGACGATGGATTACGATGGATTCTTGTTACGGAAGATCCGCAAGTTAGAAAAATTGCTACTCAATGTCATATCCCCTGGGTTTCCATTGTGGATGCTGATTCTGTCATATCTAGAGATATTAACGATATGTCCTTCAGAAATAGCGAGAAGTTTAATAATACAATGCTGAAGCGTGGTGTTACTAAGGGAGAAGATCAAAATGGAAGAGAAGTGGTAAAAACTAGTTTTGACCAAACTGTATATGCTTCTAGAGGTAAAGGTAAGTTATGGACTCCATAAGCGAATGAAGAGAGAAAAAATTTCAATGAATTAAAATGAAAGATGGAACCTAAATAATTGATTTTTATTCCATGAAAGAGGGATATATGCCAAACAACTCCCACATTAAATTGGGACAAACCCCAGAAATAAAAGAAAACCATTAATTCATTTGTTATTAAACTCATGATGGGGACATTAAGACCATACCAGGTATTTAGATAATAAAATGTGGGCTATTTTCTTCCGTGATTAGAGCAATTGGGGGGTTGATCAGTGGTACTCATAAGTCATTCTGTAATCCAATTTTTCATTATCGAACATTTTCAAGAAGCACAAGCGAATCGTATCATGACCTTGTCGGTATAATATTTATGAATTTCTGAATGTTTTTATTTCAAATGTATTTCTTTCAAATATGCACATCGATCTGATAGGATTCTCATGCTTGAAGTTTTATAATATAGGTTGTTAGAAACTGCGACCGCTGCAATTTACCGAAAATAGACAGATAATTATAAAATTGTGCTTATAATACCAGGAGCTAACATAAAATAAATATGATAATGATTATAATTTTTTAATAAAAAGAAAATAAGATATAAAAAAAGTTAGAATAAATACAAAATACTAATTTTTCGAAAGCCATTATAGGATTTCATAGAATATGACTTTCCAGCCATGAATCCTGCAATAATTCAATAGCCGTTGGCCTTCTTTGATAATCCAGTTCAAATGTCTTTCTTATGAAATCTCTCCCCTTCTGTGAAGCCCAAGATGGAATTTCAGGTGTAACGTTTGTACCAATTTTAAATAGTGCTTGCATTTGTGAAAAATCTGGAAAAGGATGTTTACCAGTAAACATCTCAATAACAACACAGCCAGTAGACCAAATATCAGCCTTTGATGTAGTTGCCGTTTGTTTAACTACTTCTGGAGACATCCAATAAACCGATCCCTGTAATGAAGCTCTTTTATTTTGGTCATCATTATTTATAGGCGATAATTTCTTCGAAATACCGAAATCAGTAATTTTCACGCAACCTTTGATATCAATAAGTATATTAGCACCTTTAATATCACGATGAATGATGTTTTTCCTATGCAAGTATGCTACACCTATCAATATTTGTCTAGTAAAATTTATAATTAACGGCTCTTCAAATGGACCATAGTTGTTCAACATCGAGGAAACCGAACCACCTGGAACATATTCTAGGAAAATATTCAAATTTCCTCCCTCCTGGGAAGAACCATAATAAGTAACTATATTTTCATGCTGTAATTCTTTTAGTAAACTCATTTCATGTTGCAATGCATCAATCATCTTTTTATGCAAATTAGAGGAAGGTGCGTTATTATTACTTTCCTTTCCTTTCTTCTCTGAATCTGTACCCTCAGGAACGTTTTTTATCTCTACTTGTTTCACAGCCATTAACTCCCCGGTTTGAGCATTCATACCAAGATAAACCGTACCAAAACTACCAGATCCAATACGAGCTCCCTTTAACCAGTTTTTAGGAGTAATGATTTTTGTTGGTAATGAAACCGTTTCAGGCTCTTCATCAGAGTTGTAGTAATAATCGTCTAAAGTATCAGATTCTTGCATCAATTGAATCTTTCCAGTCATACTTGGATTGTTTTGTGCTAGTTGTTGCGGTGGTGGTAGTGCTTGCGAAGCTGGAACAATTGTGTTCTGTTCTTGATTTTGTTCCAAACTCTGTAATAGAGCAACATCGACAGCATTTGAATGCTTTAATAGGATATCACCAACTTTATTAGATTCAGAATTGATTTTGATTGAGTTATTACTCTTCATACTAATTCTTGCAGATTGTCTATAAGATTCTCGTAGAGCTTTTTGTAGTTTATTAGTATCAGCATGAGGAAAATAACCAGCCAAATTTGTAGAAATAAACTCACTAGGTGGTCTCTGATCAAAAATTTTACGTAACCCATCTTTATTAACTCTAAGGTTCACCCCTTCTGTTGAGATTCTTCCTGGAGTTGATGTATTTGTTGGATCTACTGTACTACCTAAGTGATTCAAAACAGATATTGTTTTCAAATACAACTTTTTGGAAGCACTAATGGCTTTGTCACTAGGTGTTTGATCTCTTGATACAAATATTAAACGGTTTTTTTCTATACGGTCATTTGAATGGCATATCGTGACTAATTCAATGTCATATAATAATCTAAGAACACTCTTATTATAATCAACAATAAACACATCATAATCACAGGCATCATGAGTTGGATTTCCATCAGCACCAAGTGCCAACAACTCAGGTGACAGTCTCTTTATTAATCTTTTTTTGATCGATTCAGCATTGAAGCATCCATTTATATTGACTTTCTTGGCAGTACCATCATTTAAAATAAAAATTACACAATGTTTCTCTGTAACTAATTCTTCATTCATGGTACTCATATTATTAGCAGATAACGTACTTATATTTCGGATAACTTCACTCAGTTGTTCAGTGTATGTATCGTGATTCTTATTTTTCAGGTCTTTACATTGTTTCAAAATCCTAAGTCTATCTCCCAACTTTGTAATACCCATTTCCAGAAGAACATCTCTATCAAGATATTTATAGGAGTCGATGTCCTTCAGACCATATTCTTCAAATAGTTCCTTGTATTGTGAACATCTGGCTCTCTCTAGTAAGTCAATATATGACATCTCCTTCCTCTTTCGTTCAGGTCTTAATCACAGACAGATACTCATATAGAGTTGTTCTAAGCAATATCAAAACAATATCTGTTTAATTTTGATGCTATGTTGACTATTCTTCACCCCACACCCAGTGACACTCTTCTTCAAAATTTAGCTGTCAAATGTCCTAAGCAAACCACATGCTGCAATTCGTAGATGGCAATACCTCTGAAAGAGGCGCAGAAAGTGAAGGCAAGAAGGGGGTGTGTATAGAAAACATGGGGTTCATCTATTTTGAGCAATTAATTCATAGATATTCTGTCAGCTCTAGTAATAATCTTATTTTCATTTACAGTACAAAATACAATAAAACGCAAACAATAAAAAAATACATCAAAAAAATAAAATAAAGCTAATGACCGAGAAAAAGGAGGAAGAACAACCTTTCAAAATCAGATTAAATCGAGGTGGGAGAATTGAGGAATATGATCCGGAGAAGTTTAGAAGACCACATAATGTGACGCCACATAGATTTCCAAATTCACCATTGCAAAAGGATGAAAAGAAAGAGAAAGATAATGCTGGAGGTCTCATACAAAACCAAGGCCATAGACCCACCAGTTAACTAAGCAACTCTACCATAGTTCGCAATATCAGGAACACCTCTCTCCGAAAATAGAGTTTTTGTATGTTATGTTTATAATTACTAGTATACGTATAGTTTTTAATACACCATTTTTTTAAGTTACCTCATGCAAGTATATCCTTTAGAAAAAAGAAATAATAGTGTCAAAAGTATCTACTAAACTAAATCAAATCAGGTACAAATTCAGAAGAAAATAAAAGTAAATTCTCGGAGTACTTCGAAAACTAAAAAAAAATTCTGGAAGGCAAATGATTTACGCTTTTATTTATAGCGAATCGATAATGCTTAGAATAGCTCGTACAGCTGAAATTGATGATTTACACATGCTCGTTCCTGTGGGATTTGTCTGCGCTTTCTCAGCTAAAAAAAAATACTGGAAAATTCTTCACATGAAAAAACGACAACAAAAACAAAAGTCGATGATAACATCGCGTGTAAAGCAACCTTGGATCAGCTCTCTTAAGAAAAAAGGGCACAATAGGCTTACAAGCTTGAAGAATCTTTTCACTGGGAAGTGAAAGAAGGTAAGGTCAAATTGTAATTTCCTCATTAGATGAACTTTTACCTCTGATAAATCTTTTTTTTTTTTGGTGATACGCTAATAATATCTTTTCTTTTGAGTTAATTTTGATATAATGTCTCGAGTTTTGAGACTTGGAAGAAGGATAACACTTAAAAAATTGCTCTTTACCATCAGTGTTATTGTTCTATTTTGGTTTTTACAACTCGTACTATTTCCATCGTCACATACATTTCATAAAGTTCAATCAAAATCATCTAATTCACAAGAAACAGGGACAAGTGTGGAGAAGTGGAAGGAGGTTTTTGGATCACCGACTTTGAATGCGGATGATACTATAATTGTTAACTATGGTATCATAAAATGCTTTCATGTTGGTAGATTTTATGAGACATGCTTTCGTACTGAAAGAGTTCTACCTGGGAGGAAGCAGAGTATTTCAACTCATCTAATTAAGAAAGACCTGCGAGGTTCATTCCACAAACATTTATTTGGGGTTTCAGAATACCTATTTTACGATTATAAATATATAAATGATTTTCATCCAAACTCAAAGGACACTGATGTCTTGGTATTTGCACCAGAAAAAGAGAATGCTGATTCGATTATACCTAATACCCAATTCGTTACGATAAGTGCTAATAAAAAGCTAAATACACAATTGAAGAATACCATTAGTGATTTGAATATTTTATTTGGAGAAGATTGTGTGGAGCCAAGATCAGATTGGAAAATTCTAATGGAAAAGCCAGTTCGTAGTGTGGGGCAGCCGGCGTACGCTGTTATAAAAACACTTGGTGCTAACCAAACTGGATATACAAGACAATCATTGTTTATTAAAAATAAGAATAAAAAATACAAAATAGTGCAATTAGCTGATCTACACCTAGGTGTTGGGAAGAACAAATGTATTGATGAATACCCTCAACATGAATTTTGTGAAGCAGATCCGAAGTCCTTGAAGTTCGTGAATGAAGTGCTTGATATTGAAAATCCAGATTTAGTTGTCTTTTCTGGTGACCAAGTTATGGGTGATAGGTCCAAAGAAGATAGTGAAACTACATTATTGAAAGCCCTAGAACCTGTTATAAGAAGAAAGATTCCATGGGCGATGATTTGGGGCAACCACGATGATGAAGGGAGCTTATCACGTTGGGAATTATCTAAAATAGCAGCAAAACTTCCCTACTCATTATTTGAATTCAGTGAACTCGATACAACTGATAATACCTTCGGTGTTGGTAATTATGCAGAACAAATCTACCACGATAATTCAGACAAAGCGGCCATCACGCTATATTTTATGGATTCCCACAAATACTCAAAAGCTGGTAAGTTGTTTCCTGGTTATGATTGGGTAAAAGAAGCGCAACTAGAATATTTCAAGGATCTCTATGATAAGAAACTAAAAAAGAATATTGATGATAATGAATTTAAACATGTCAGTTTAGCCTTTTTACATATCCCGCTCCCTGAATTTGCAGAAATTGATTCTGTTAAGAACCCAGGAACTCAAAAAGAAATTATTGGTTCATATAAGGAAGGTGTGACTGCACCAAGATATAATTCTGGGGGGCTCTCCATATTTGATTCTATGGGTGTTGATGTCGTAGGGTGTGGTCATGACCACTGCAACGATTATTGTTTACATGACGATTCCACACTAAAAAAAGAAATCTGGTTATGCTACGGAGGCGGTGCTGGTGAAGGTGGTTACTCCGGGTATGGTGGAACAGAAAGAAGGATCAGAGTTTATGATATTGATACAAATTTAGGTACAATACATACTTGGAAGAGGTTAAACGGTGACCCACAAAATTACTTTGATTACCAAGTTATCAGAGGGACTTGAATTCGTTTATATGCCGTATATAGTGAATGACCTGTATGATGTTCTTATTGAATAAATCGATTGCTGTTACAACTTCATCGCGTACTCTTAATGAATGTGAATCGGGACAACATAAAGTATATTTCTTATCGATAACTGTTCTGTTTCCATTGAAGGTGATGTCGTATGGTAACGGCCGATTAATTATATGCCGTGAATATATTAAAATGAACAATGAATAGTAACCCAGATATGCATTCATCGCATCTTTTTTTTCTTGGGACTCGCTGACTAAATTCAAAATATAGTTTCTTTCAATGGTTTCCAAAACCAATTTTGTTGTCGGGTTATCCAATTCAGAATCGGTTTGGAGAGCCACAAATCCATATTTTTCATCAAGAAGGATAGTATTCTTGAATATTTTTATTAACTGACGGATTTTTATTCGTTGCAATTTCTCTAGGGATTCATTTGTATTTGATAGAGCTGCATAAACTGTACCATAGTCGTCTAATGTTGATGTATCTCTAGTAGTTTCAAAACTATCCTTATCAGCAAGTAAGCTAGTTACTTTCTCATTCAGTTTCAATATTTCTTTCCTTTTCTTTTCACATTTATTAATTACTTCATCAAGTTTACTTCTGATATCTGATATTACAAATTTTTGACTGTCCAATTCGGGCTGTATCATAGAATCAATTTTCGATGCCCAAGTTAATCTTTCTTCATCAACATCCGACACGTATTGTATAAGCTTCGATATTTTTAATAGTGAATTGAAGGAACATGATTGTTTGCAATTATTGGTATCTAGCTTTATCTTTGGTACCGTGTATGGTTCAACAATTCTATATATTGTTCCTTGTGTAGTATACCAGCCATCCTGAAGTTCTAAAAGTAATACGGCTGTTCCAGAAAATGTATAATTCCTTGGATGCGAACCCAAATATTGTAATTTCCTCAAATCTACGGTAAAGCTCTTTATTATTGTCCATACATCCTCATTTCCATTTTTTAATAGTTGTGCTGGAACTTGGATTGCTAGATTGATCACAAATTGATCTAGGAGACCAAACACCTTATCGAACCTTAACTCATTGATCTGTAGTTTTACAACTTCACCAGAAATTAATTCACTAACATATATGACTTCGTTTTCTAAGCTTTGAACAATAAAACAAAAACTTAGCTCATGCTTTTCATTCAAAAAGTTCTCCGCAATGTTATGCAGAGATATATTTTGCACAGCAATAGACCGTAAATGTCGAAGCCGTCTCCTCAGTAAATACTGTTGCATCTAATAAGCAGATAATGCAAGGGTGTTTTAAAAAATAACCTTTTTTGAATGATTCAACTGATCTTGAATTTGAAGGTCGATTCCTTTTTTTATTACCTTTTTTTTTTTTGTCACTCGTTGGGTTACGGCTTTGCCTCTAAAAAATAGCACATTGCTAATTAACATAATACTGTTTATTAAATAATTTACAAAGCCCAAAGTAATATAAAAGTAAAGAAAGATTCCTATCTAGATCATGATCACTAATTTATATATAAGAAGTATTATCAAACGTTTAGCTTAACTTCAGAATCATCAATGTATTTTTGGAATGGATCCAAAGCCTTCTTAACATCCTTACCGACAAACTTTTCAACTTGTTGAGGAGCTCTACCGACAAAAGTGGATGGGTTTAGCAATTGATCCAATTCATTCCAAATTGGCTTGAAGAATTCGTCAGCCTTGATACGATCAATCAAATCATTATCACCACCTTGCTCCTTTACAACAGCAGCGGCTTGGTGTGATAGAACTCTGATGGCTTCGTGAACTTCTTGTCTGGAAGCACCCTTTTCAACCATGGCCATTATAATGTTTTCAGTAGCCATGAATGGCAATTCACTCTTGATTCTTCTTTCAATGACCTTTGGATAAACAACCAAACCGGAAGAGATGTTTAGCAAAGTAGTCAACAAAATGTCAGTAGTTAGGAAAGCACTTGGTAGAGAGATTCTTCTGATAGCAGAGTCATCCAAAGTTCTTTCAAACCACTGGACTGATGCGGTTTGGACTGCATCACTAAACAAAGAACCCAAGTGTCTAGCTAGAGAACAGACACGTTCACAACGCATTGGGTTTCTCTTGTAAGCCATGGCAGAAGAACCAATTTGAGACTTCTCAAATGGTTCTTCAACTTCCTTTAGGTTTGCCAAAAGTCTGATATCAGTAGCCATTTTATGAGCAGTGGCAGCGAAAGAAGACAATGGTGCTAAGACATCAATATCAATCTTTCTAGAGTAAGTTTGGCCGGTGACTGGATAAACTTGGTCGAAGCCCAATAGTTCAGTGACTCTTTCGTCCAATTCTTCGACTTTATCATGGTTACCGTGGAACAAAGCCAAGAAAGAGGCTTGAGTACCAGTAGTACCCTTGACACCACGCAAACCAATATCATTTCTGGCTCTCTCAAAGTTTCTCAAATCCCATAGTAACTCTTGGATCCACAAAGTGGCTCTCTTACCCATAGTAGTCAATTGAGCAGGTTGGAAATGGGTCCAGCCCAAAACCGGTAGGTCCTTGTACTCCAAAGCGAATTTGGCCAAACGGTTGATAACATTGACAAGTTTTGGAATAACAATATCGTAAGCATCTCTCAAAAAGATCAAATCAGCGTTATCGGTAACGTAACAAGATGTAGCACCCAAGTGGATAATACCAGCAGCAGCTGGACAAGTCTCACCAAAAGTGTGGACATGAGCCATAACGTCATGTCTCACAATGGCTTCTTGTTCACTAGCTTTGCCAATCTCCTCATCGGTGATGATCAAATGAGCTTTCATCTGTTCAATAGCTTCATCAGTGATGACATCTAGTCCTAATTCCTTCTCTGCAATAGCAAGGTTTAGCCATAGCTTTCTCCAGGTAGAGAATCTGTTTCTTTGAGAAAAGACAGCAGACATCTCTTTGGATGCATATCTAGAAGACAATGGGGTGGAGTATGAATCAAAACCTGACATTATGGTGGTATGTTTATGTTCAATGAATGTTGTATTGTTATTTAGGAATTTTATGTTTTTAATTCCTTAATTTCTCGATGATTTAAAGAGAAGTTATTTTATTTTTCTGTTGTTTCGTTTTTAGAACAAATTGATGACAAGCTAATGATAATGTCAATAGCAAGATATAATGTATTTATACTAAATAATAAAAATTAATAAAATTAATTCAAGAGTTAAAATTTAAATAATGAAAATAATTCAAGGGAAGAGTTAAAAAAAAATTATGAAAAATTATGAAAGACCATTAAAAAAAAAAAAAAAAATTAAAATAAAAAAAAAAAAAGGACTCTGTTATAATAATACAACGAAGCAGAAAACTCTGGAGCTTCAGTTCTCTACCATTTACAATGAATCAAGGCAGATTTAATTCTTTATTATTTATTTTTCTTTTTTTTTTTTTTTGAACAATTAAATTACTTCTATGGCTAAGGTTGAAAGAAAATAAAAAAGGACAGTTATATCAACCGGATTGGTTGTGAGATTAAAGTGGGATAAGTAATCAGAAAAAAATTAAAATAAAATTTAACCCAATTAAGGGGATCTTTTACTGACTTTGATCATTTAACTTCTTTTCTTTTCATTAATTACAGTAAAAAAATGATTTTTTTTCATCGTGTGACTTCTTTTAGGGCCGGGAGAAAAAAATATGAAATGATAATTAATCACGTGTACCTTCTGGAATATTTAATTTATGAGACATAAAAAGTGCAGAAGGTTTGATTGCCTGTAGAGAACTTGTTTGCAAATTTGTAGATAGCATGTCTTCTTTGTCTTCTTCAGTAATTGGTTCATCAGGAATTGGAGGCGGGGTCTCTTCCACTGTATTTTCTACCCTTCTTGATCCACGTTTTGAGCGTTTTCTAACAATAGGTATAACTTCTTCAAACTCAGAGTATTCTAGAGAATTTGTTTTGTCTATCAATGTATTCATTTCTTCAGTGGATTTGTATCCTAAATCCACCAGTCTTTGAGTTACAGCGATACCAGGAGCACGGTACCAAATTATATCTTCTCTTGGTCTTTTTCTGGGGAAAGTATGGTTGTCATTACGTCTTGTTTGACTAATGATATCTGTCTTGTGCAGAACTTCAACATTTTTCTTAATTGCTAAAGGTAACGTGAATGCATTCGGAATGGTGGTAATTATTTCACCGTCTGATTTTTCGTCCATTACCTCACTATTGATCCTGTTGACTGTGGTAGAACGACAGTATTTAGCTGCCTCTAATAAATTGTCAATTTCAACCTCTCTGAATTTTTCAACATATTTTGCCACATTCCTGCTATGTAAATCTGATATTGTTATTGGGCCATCTTTTCTTCTAAGGTTAGGAATCATAACATTGTTTTTCGCTAATGTCAGAGAGTATGGGTTTTGTATAGTGTTACGAGGTATGTTGTTGATATTTTGTGTCCTACTTTCGGTCAATACGTTTGGTCGTGGTGTTGTATAATTAATTGTTGGGATAGCCTTAGCGGTAGAGGTGCTTGTAATCATTGTCCCTGTCTCATTTTCTATTTTTCCATCAATATGTGTTTTAGGATCGTTTGGTCTTATAATATATCTTGGACAATCATCAGAAGTAGAGTATTCACCTAGATCATCTCTTTCTAATTTTGGTCCGAGATACACAGCACCTACTACAGGTGGAGCTCTAGGATCACCTAAGGTTGGATCTGGTATTGGATCATTTAAAGTTGCATTTGGTGGTAGTAAATGTTTTATAGGAGATGGGTATTTAAAAAATTTCCTACCGGGTACGGGAATTGTTTGCTCCTCTACATCACGAATTTCTTCGGGAAGACAAGCTCTCCATGTCCTAATTTTATTAAAGGCTCTCTCTGATTCATTGTAACGATACTCACAGACAAAGAGAGGACCTTCAATATTAATATCAGGATTACCTCTTTGAAATCTTGTGAAATGAACAACATAACATTTCCCTTGAATATCAGAAACTTTGTGGTCTCTATACTGACCAGATTTAACAACTTCTGTTTTATAAAATAATCTATCAGCTCTATGAACCGTTTGTTCTGGTCTGAGATACCAACAGGCATTCAGCCACTTGGTACCTGCTGTTCCTTCAGTCCATAGTTTGAAAATTTGGCCCACGATGGGGTTACTTTCGTCATTCCTATTTCTTAGTAATACCCAATCACCAACCTGAAATGACAAGCCATCCTTTACAATTTCATCAAGTGGGCATCTGAAGTCCCCTTCTGGCATATAATCTGTATCAGGTTTGGATAGTTCATATTGGGCCAACTCGCTAAAAGATGTTTCTAGTTTTACGGCCTTTTTAAGTTCTCCGGGATCTTTTCTATAATACGTTCTATAATTGGAAATCATTAATAACATATCATCTTGGAATGATTCAAATGTTTTATATTTTCTTGTTTTAACTTTTTTCCTGATATCATCCAGTGATATTGGATTGGATATGATAGAAAAATATTGAGGGTCATAATTTCGATCAGGAATTCTATCAAACGAATCAACAATAGGGCGTCTCCGGTCATCTAGATCTTTCCTCAGGAACTTCAATACATTCTTTATTCTTTGCACATGAGGAAGATCTATAATTGGTGGTCTACCACGTTTTACATATTTTTTAAATGGTCTATTGGATTGGGGTCTTAAATGAAGTGGTTGTGGTGATCCAGAGGGAGAAGCATAATTTGATATGTTGTTTCTTGTTCTATAAGCTCTCTTTTCAGAAGATAGGAGGCCGCTTGCATTCTCAATTCTACCATTTTCAGTAAATTCTTCATCTCCTGTTTCAGTATGATTACTATCGGTATGGTCTATCGAAGACTCTTTACCATTGTGTTTTCTTCGTAAAATAATTTTCGGTATTTTGGGAGGTTCCTCTGATTTTTTCTTTTCTGCTATTTTTCTTTGTAATTCTTTCCTTTCTATATCTTTCTTCCTTTCCTCTGCTTCTAATTCTTTTCGTTCTAATTTCTCTTGAAACTCCTTATAACCTTGCTCATCAGGTAATGGACCTAAATTTGTGTATTCGAGATCAGGACAGCGCTTTTTTAAATTTGGAAATGTGGTCTTTTTGATAAAGTTCTCAAAGATAATTGCATAACGATATATCTCTGAGTCCCTAGTATTATATGTTTTTGCGTTCCAAGGTATTTGGACTAAATCATCAATGAAGTCCTGGACACTTGCATAATGAAATAATCTCTTCTTAAGTGTGTTCAATGAAATCGGTTTCTTAATCACACCATAATAGTCTGGATATTCTTTCTTCGGAGGCAATACTGTAAATACAGGAGATATATTCACACCATCCTTATCAGTTATATTAAACAGCTTTTCATATTCCGGTCGTATATGGGCGTAGACATCTTTATCTGTGGCTTTATTGAGACTCATTGCTCTTTCTTTCAGTCAATTATTCCTTCTTTCTTTCAGTTCTTTTAGATGAATACAATGTGAACTAGATGAAAAAAGAAGACAAATAACAAACGAAGTAATATAATAGCTTTCTGTGAAACACTTGCTCTTTCAAATCTGGCGCTTAGTTATTCTAGGTAGTGAAAACGGTAATGAAAACAATTGAGATGCCCAAAAAAAAAGAAAAATAGTGAAAATATTCGCGTCCGAGCTTATAATTAACAAAGCGAAGAGATGTACAATTAAAAGAAACTAAAGCAAATGATCTGATCAATATATCTTCGCTATATAGTCTTTTCCGTTTGTCAAAATTCGATGTTTATACCTAGATCTGATGTGTAATAAACAATTCCTAATGTTTTTGTTTTCTTTTTTCAAAAAAAATTTAAAAAAAAGAATAAAACGAAAATTTCAGGGCCGCGCGATCGGAAAAAACAAAAAAAATCTTGGAATAGAGATCACGTGAGGATGAAGAAGGATTTATAAAAGAGGCATTACGAACAAATGGTTGATAGAAATGGTCAGTTTGTTTTCTGAATGAGTACATATTAGTGGCTGTAGTGTATTGTTTATTACTCTGTGGTTTCAAATGAAAAGACTGAATGTATCTGTCATTATCGCTAATACATAAAATTATACGGTGAGGTTTTTGTTTTGTTGTTATGATTTTTTGGTTGTTTTTATCATGGCAGGTCTGCTGAATTATTATTTCAAACAGCATTAGCAAATTGGATTTAGTTGGTTCGTTTTACCTGTTTCAATAAATGCTTTTTTATGGTTTATATGAACATTAACCAATTAACATCTTTTGTAACTACCTAATGTCATGCTTAAATATAGATTGCTAGTTTTTAATTTGCAAATATAGACCTAATATACTTTATATTAACCAAATTAATTTTACTTCTTTATATCTTCCTTTATCATAGTAGACGTATTACTCGTATGATTATTCATATAGAATGTCATATATATTCCAAACTATTTACCATCGAACAGCCCAACTATAACAATACCTTCTGTGTTCACTTTTTATACCTACTATTACTATTGATTTTTTTTAAATTTGTTTCTTTTTTTACAAAATCAATGAATATGAAATTTGAAATTAATTGATAAAGTAACAGAAACATATACTAATTACTTATTGTTGAACTACGATGGCTTTGAACTTCTACTTCATTGGAGATTAAGTAACCTCTTTTAATTTGGTCCTTAGTACCCTTGTTAACAATTTCAATAGAGTCTCTTGAGATTTCTGGGTCAATGTCACTGGTACTTCCAAGATCAGGGTCATTGTCACTGGTACTTCCAAGATCAGATCCCTCAGGTACCTTAATAATCTTAACTCTCCAGAATCCATCTTCACCCAAGACATCCTCTGTAACCAGTTTGTAGTGGCCCCATCTTGGTAGCAGTCTTGCCCATACGACCCAATACAAACCTCCAAATGCGAAGATACCCCATGCGACAACACAGTGAATCCAATATGGGGAATGTTCATAAACACTTTCGCCATGGGTTGGTGGGATATAAGGAGCAATAATTAAGTACACATTCGAAAGCATGAAGAAAGTAGTAATGAAAACACCAGCCTTGATTGGTGGATTCCAATCAATTTTCCCTTGTCTTCTTTGCCAGTATATCCACAACAAACCTGCAGAGATGACGAAGTTTACAATGTTCATTGGGTAAGTAATCAAGTTTGAGATAACATTATAAGCATCCCCTGGTGGTGGAGCCAGAATGGTGACCAGAGAAATAACAAAATGTTGGAATAGACCTGCCATTGGAGAATTGAAAGGTTTGGAAGATGCAAAAAAATTAGAAAATGGTAATACACCTTCACGACCCAATTGTTGAATGACTCTACCTTGGGAGAAAATACCTGATAGAACGTTACCTAATGCACTTAAACCAACCAAGGCAGCAGCGACTCTCTTGGCTTGGCCTCCGAATACAATATCGAAGAAATCAGCGGCTAAGATTAATTTGGACGAAATCAACTTTTCCTTTGGAACCACAGCAAAATATGCGATGTTCACAAATATATATATAACGGCTATGCAAATTAAGGATGTAGGACCAGCAATTTTTAAAGAACGGACGGGGTTCTTGACTTCACCTAGTGCGTAGTTAACATTGGAGTACCCAATGAAAGACCAGATAATGTTGTACAAAGCGTTAACCACACCGTATGCGGTGGCTTTGCTAGTACCTTCAAAAGCGTTATGAAAGTTATGAGATTGGTAACCGTCTTTCAAACCTCCACCAAGTGCAACCCACCCAGTTACAGAAATAAAAATCACAATACCTATCTTAAATATACCCAGCAAGTTTTGTAGATAAAGACCAGCTTTAACGTTGATAGCATTCACAGCAAAACAGAAGAACAGAACAGCTACACCAATACCTCTTTGGTTCCACTTGGTGATCTCTATGTCAGCTGCCGTCAAAAACATGACTGCAGCATTCACAGAGTTACTGGCGGCCCAACCAAGAAAGAATGCATATGAAGCGTACATGCATGTGATGAAAAATCTAGGTTTCTTAACAATAGCCTCCAAGTAATTCTTTTCACCACCGTTCTTCGGTATAGCGGTACCGAACTCCATGTACACGTACAAGCCTGCAAGTGCAAAAATTGCACCAACAGCCCATAAGATCAAAGCCAGTCCTATTGATCCACTTAGCGTGTAGATGGTTGACGAAACCGCGAACACACCGGTACCCAGAATTCTATTACAGATCAACCCAATACATGACAAGAGTCCCAGTCTCTTCTCACCTTGGTCGAGCTGTGTAGCGAATTGCTCACCATTTTCAAAATCAGAAGTAGAAGAATCGTTTTCTTCTTTCTCCTTCGAGAAATAGTTTTCTTTGTTAAAGATATTTAGTTGTGATAGAAACTCAGACATTTCGTTATTTTATTTAGTGCATTAGAAGAACACTTGCAAGACAAGAATTATAGAGGCTTTATATACCTTTTTTTCTCTTCTTTTCAATTGATCCATAGTTCTAGACATTCAAGGATAATTAATTTAAAATAGACTCAAGAATTAAATTAATATTAATTGTGTAGCGTATAAGATCTAGCTTTGCCCTTCCTATTAGAGTTTGCCAAATTACATCCATAGTGAAATCTCCGGGGGGCCAGAGTAGATTGAAGAAAAGCTTAAATTTTGATCCCCTCCTCCCTCCCCCCCTTCGAACAATTGAGTGTGCAAGATAAAGTTTTCCCATCTGAAAACAATGGATAACTCAAAAATCCTTTCTTTTTTTTTCATTTATCGGTGTTGGTATGGAAACCATCACCCATAGAAACACACAATGTGAAAATATCGGAGGTTGTGTGTGAAAACGTCGTAGATTCCAAGAACCCACAGTTTTTGGTCTTTGTCTCTACAATTATTTTCTTCCTTATTTTTTTTCACCCTCTCTCTCTGTCCATGTGGGGAAGGCGGGGGGCGGAGCCATGGGTGGTAGTCACTTGTTAACCGGGTAAATCATATTTTTTCAAGGGAAACTCATGATATATTGCCATGGCAACTCCAGTGAATTATGATTTCAATGTAATATAATATTTTCAATTTAGTAAAGAAACTGTATTTTTAGTTTAAATTTTTTTTATTAATATTATTGGAATATTTAGAATGGGAAAAGATAAATAGAATATGTATATTATGTGAATTTATAACACTTCTCCCGATAAACCTAGAACTGATTGGGTGAAACCAACAACTGTGATCAATGCAGCAGCCACGAACCTACGTTTCAAAGAGGTGGTCTCTGCCTCGACGATCTCCTGCTGTCTTTGTACTTCGAAGTCCTTCTCTGCCTGGGCCATGGTCTTCTCGATACCTAGGTCCACCACGGACTCACTTAGTTCACCGCCATCGACCGTTCCCACTGCCGCAGCGGCAGCATATGAGATTTGAGAAGTGTCTGCTTGCGCAGTGGCTTCGCTCTCTTCATTGGCTGGTGCTGGAGAATGTTTCTCGTCAGTAATCTTCTTCTCCTTCAAATTCTTAAGTTTCCTTTCCAAAGTACGCTTGGACAAGTACATATGCAACGAAGTAGCAGGCCCTGTCAACATGGCGTATATCAAATATGGATGTCTAGCGTACGAGGGAGACGAAGCGTAGATTATACCAAACATCACTGTAGAAACAACACCAAGACCAGCACCAACTTTGCACAACAACGCCTTAATAATGTCATTCTTGGACTTGTTTGTAGGAGTAACGTTGTCATTAACCACTAGTATACTACCAGTGGCAACCAAACCAGCGTATAAACCTAGAGAAGAAACAGCAATACCTTTAGTAACAGCTAAACAAGTGGACATGTTTATTTTTGTTTTGTTTTGTTAATTTGTTTTTTTTATGGAAGGATCAATTAATTTTTTATAATTATCTTTGTTTAAATACTACCCCCTTGATAATTTATCGGGTTATTAAATCCCATTGTCATTGTAGGAAATATTTTTGTCAAGGGGATTACGTCTCGCTGCGTCGCTTTTACTGCGTGGTTTTAGTAAGGCCTGTCACTCTTGGCCCCCCCAGTGCAAAAGTCGATTTCTCATTTTCTTTTTTCTGTGAGTCCGGGTAACATTTTTCTAGGGGTTCTCTTTCTTTACGTAGCTGTGGTGTGGACTCACGTACTCTATTATATTATAATTTTTCATGGTATACTTTGTATAGTTTGTATACCAACTTGAATATATTATTGTATATTTGTAGTGAATAAATATATACCATGTTGTATTGTTACATTGTGTACATCTTCCCCCCATCCATCCATAAATACGGTACCCCCCATCTATCCGGACCAATCAGATTCGAGGTAGTATACACTACCTTCCATCTGATCCGGGTAAATCCATAATGTCGATC
>JAKTPY010000052.1:0-59489 GCA_030556385.1 Nakaseomyces kungkrabaensis | reverse complement strand
GGAGCCGATACGAGAATTGTTTACAAAAATTCGTGTTGGTTGCATGGTTTCCTTACAAATGAATTACTATGATGTCAATGGAACCATGATGTCAATGTCTTATTGAAAAAACCAATTATTATGAATTGACAATGGTGAAAAAACAATTATTAGGAATTGAAAATGGTGAAAAGACAATTATTAGGAATGGAAAATGGTGAAAAGACAATTATTAGGAATGGAAAAATATTTATATAAACGACATAAATTTTCTTTTCAGATATTTATGTCACGACGTACTTATTCAGTACTAAAAAAACCTAACACAATAAAGCGAAAGCGAATCTAACAAAAAAACAAAATGCAAATGTTCAAGCTCGCTCTTACTGGTTTGCTAGGTCTTTCCAGTTTTGCTCATGCCGCGATTGGGATTGACACCGGTTACACATATAATGGTCCTATTGACACTGAACATGGGTTTAATGATTCAGTTGCATACTACATGATCCCACCAGGTGGTAACTTGACCGTTATTTTTAACAGTGACATTACCTTAGCTCAAGATTTCATCTTCCAAGCATTGGACGGCCTTCCAAAGCTAGACTTCACTCAACGTGGTAACGTACAACTTGGAGAAAACTTCATATTAGACAATAGTCGTGTCCAAGGACCTGTAACTACCGTTTTGAGTGGTGATTCATTTAACATTGCAGGTACGCTCGGTAATGCGGCTTTTCCAACCTCCAGCAGTTCTACCTTTATCGGTTACAATACTTTTAACGCTCATGATGTTCAATTTTTTACCGTCAATCATGTGACATTCGCTGCCAACACAGATGCGACAGCCACTACTCTATATGCTTCCGGCTCGAATGTTTACGTTGAGGGTCCTTTCACTCAAACAGGTTCCGGTGCTGTTATCAGCATTCTAAACTCCGCCATATTTTTCGATGAAAAGATCACTGCCAGCTCAGGTTCCCTAGCCGTGAATTTCTTGGGTCCAAACCCTAACCCTAATGTTCTCATTATCAACGACGCAGTCGCTGACCAACTAAATGATTACACTCTAACCAACTTCGACACCATCAACAACAGTTTCATTGCTTTCCCTTCAGAAATTACATCCTTCACCTACACAAGCACTTCGCCAGTTGCTCGTGCTGTCGGAGGCTTGGACGTTACCACCGCCAACGGTAACTTCCACTTCGATATTGACAACGCCGCCAATCCAACATACACCGAGCAAAACTTCGTCATGGAGGATGTTACAGTTGACAAGAACGGTACTCAAGTTACTGTTCACGGTATTAGATTCGTCAACATTACTATCCCACCATACTCCCAGCCAGAACCATCTACTGTGACTGTTACCGAAGCAAGTACCACCGAAACTGAAGTCATCAGCTTCTTCCCAACTACTAATGAGAACGGTCAAACTATCACTGCCAACACAACATACACCCTCACCGGCTCATTCTCTTTGCCAAGTCCAACCACTGTGACTGTCACCAGGGAGAGCACTACTGAAACCGAATTGATCTCATACTACACCGTCACAGACAGCGCTGGTGATCTACACACTGGTACCTCTACTTACATTTTGTCTGCTTCAGAAAGCTCCTCTCAGCCAGAATCCTCTTCCTCTAGTGCTGAGAGCTCATCCACCTCGGAACCAGAATCCTCTTCCTCTAGTGCTGAGAGCTCATCCACTTCGGAACCAGAATCCTCTTCCTCTAGTGCCGAAAGCTCTTCCACCTCGGAGCCAGAATCCTCTTCCTCTACTGCCGTCAGCTCATCCACATCGGTCATCTCTTCTGATCCAGTGTTCCAAAACATGAGTTCAAGTACCACTGCTTCCCACTCCCAAGAAACCTCCTCCGTCTACAGCAATGAAACCTACTCCGAACCAAGCATGTCCACTGTTGTAGTTACTGTTGACGGTGAGCCAGTGACTGAAATCATTACCTACTGCCCAGACGTTGACTCCAACGGTAAGACCCGCACAAGCACTATCACATTGACTTGTCACAGTGAGACTTGTGTTCCAGCTAAGGAGACTGGTTCTTCTAACGCTGGCTCTTCCAACGCTGGTTCCTCTGGTTCCGGTTCTGGTTCCCACTCTGGCTCCAACGCTGGTTCCTCTGGTTCCAGTTCTGGTTCCCACTCTGGCTCCAACGCTGGTTCCTCTGGCTCTGGTTCCGGTTCTTCTGGTTCTAACGCTGGTTCCAATGCTGGTTCCAATGCTGGTTCCAATGCTGGTTCCAATGCTGGTTCTTCCAACGCTGGTTCTTCCAACGCTGGTTCCCACTCTGGTTCTGGTTCCTCTGGTTCCAACGCTGGTTCCTCTGGTTCCGGTTCTGGTTCCAACGCTGGTTCCTCTGGTTCCGGTTCTGGTTCCAACTCTGGTTCTTCCCACGGTAGTTCTTCCCTTGCTGCCACTTTACGTGCTCAGCAAAGTGCCTCTGTTACCACTGCACAAACCTTGAATACACTACAATACCATGGCAGTGGTTCCACAATTGTTAACAACATCTGCTTCGCTGTCATGATGATGTTGTTGTCGTTCATCTGATGTTCGGGTTGTTCTATAGGTTTTTACTCTTCTTAATTTTTAATTTCTAGTTCGTACTTAATATATATACTATATTTAAATTCTATAATATTAAATTCAATATTATTAAAATGACCAAATTATTCTATTGATATCACACTAGGAGCTCATCGATATTGATTTACGAAAAAAGTATATCTACTGCTTCCTTTTGCTACGTGAATTAAGGAAGTGGGACGCTAGCAGTATATTTAAATAGAGAATTACTATATTTACTGAAAATATAAATCAAATCATTGTTTCAGTTAAGAAGAATTTGGTGCCAATATAAACTACCATTAGCTTAATAATATATGGTCACGTGAATAATCACATGATCGAAATTTCTCGCCTGTTATACAGATAAGATACATGAGATCGAATAATAAATCTTTGATTTCATTTATTTTTCGATTTGTTTATTACATCATCGTTCTTGATTAGCCAACGATGAAGATCAATTATTCGATCCTTGGGCAAAATGAGCTTTCCGTATCTAACTTTCATTAGTTTCCCAAACTGATCAGAACTAATTAATATGGCAATGCTTATGGAATGTCGAGTTATGAAACTACAAACTAGGTACATAGGCAAGTACCATGTTTGATCCTAGTTTTTATTTTATACCGCTATCCCATTTATATTATATAACTGTTCTTCTCATGCAAAGTATATGAAATCTGCTTAATTTTTGTCGAGTTCCCCGTCAATATGTACAGTGTTTACAACAAAAACACTCTAGAACAGGCAAAACTTACAGTATACTAGGTAGGTGTCTTCTTGAGCAATAAAACAATAAAATATGAAAATCGATGATTTTACCAAGGGGGGACCCTTGGAAACGCTAAATCGAGCCTGTTCCGTACGAGGTTTTCACTGGCGAAAACATTACATTTCCAAAAAAAAAAAAAAAAAAAAATTCACTTTTTTTCTCTGCTATATGAAATCGTTCTCTACGCCAAAGTGCCTTTGTGTGGGGTTCCTTCTAGAGAAGGGTCGTATTGTAACAACTATAACCGTAAACTATGGTTCTGTACAATATAAATAGCACTGATCTAATACAGCTGTCACTTTACAGCTGTTGCACTATGGTATACATGGATTTTCGCGTAACATAACGCCAAAAAAAAGAGCATTTTTCGCGTTTTCCTTTGAGTTAGGGAGAAATTTTCGGCGTAGGAAGGCCCGGAGGGGTTGCGTAGGCAGAGCGAAAAAAAATTGTAGGCAGGGAGAGATTCTGCGTAGGCCGGGGTTGTTTATTTTTTTTTTCGCAGCTGCATCCGGCGCTGGTGGGGGCCAGATTAAGAGAATGGCTGGGCTGGGCTGGAATGGCTGGGATGAGTGTTGATGGTATATATAATGGATGCCTATTTGAAAAGTTGCTCTATGATATGAGCTTATGGAGTAAGTGCCAAATCGACAAAATGACATACACTCCTCCCGGAAAGAGGCTCTTTCAGGCGAGGCATAGAGTCAGCAGGAAGGACCTGCAGGATGACTCGTTCAAAGGAATCGACTGGACCACGGTGCAGGATGTCGTGGTGAAGGAGGACTTTATTAACTACGCGGTGCCCGTGATCAATAGTGGGGCCGCTGCGCATGCAGCTCCGTACAAGACCAGTGGGTCGCCTACGAGCTCGGCGAGCTCGGTGTTCAGTGCGGTGGACCGGTACAGTAACGGCACCGTTGAGTCACTGGTCGAAGGGATGGACCCCGTGCTGAAGTATAACATGCAGCGGAACATAAGCGTCGACTCACTGATACAGGAGAACAACAAGCGGATCAGCGAGCACAGAGACTCGCTGGCCCTTCTGCAGGAATATGATGCCACGGAGCGGGCCGAGTCCAATCGCACTGCGCTGGACTACCACCAGAGCGGAATTGAGCTGCTCGAGACCGAGACCAGGCGTGAGCTGCGCAGGCTGCGGTACGAGAACCGTGTGCTTTTGCAACGTGAAGATGTGCTCACGAGGCGGTGGCAGCAGGTGCGGGACGCCGAGGGCCAGAGCGATGGCGCACTGCTGATCAGCGTGCGCAAGCAGAACCTGTACTGGTTCGGTATTCCCGCGGACCTCCGACTCAGAGTATACAGGCTGTGTCTATATAGCGACCGCGCGCTACCTCCACAGAAGCCCCACTTGCAGCACCTAGGTGCGAGACTCTATAGCTTGCTTGGTGACAGGGCCATCGTACCGCAAATCCTCGCCAACATCAACACCGAGGTACCGTGGCTGTTCACTGCATCACCACAAACACAGACACAACACACCGACGTTGCGGTCCTGGAGACCAAGCTGTACGGTGCGTTCCCCGGCCTTTACTACCACCTGCGGGACAAGCTCCAGCTGAATATATTCGAACAATTCATGAAACCCCTGCTGCGCACTCAGCTGCTCAGGATCATCCACCAGGACGTCGCCAGCCTCGAGCTGCTCGACATCCTGGTTGTATCACTACATTACCACGAACTCGAGAACGTCTTACTCGGCAGGATGCTCCAGGCATTGCTCACACAGTGCCATTTCAAGTTCTTCCACGAAGACGTCCAGCACATCATCGCCCAGATCAGCAACCTCGACATAGATGTCTTCAGGTTCCTTGAGGACCTCCGCAAACCTTACGCAGATACGTAATAATAACTAAATAATATAATATCTTGTTTTAATATTTCTATTATGGCCAATCAAAATTAAGGAAATCATCACGGGTTTTGTCACTCTGTACAATTCGGGTGACTTCTGGTAGGGCGAGAGGAGTCGATGTGTGAAGGGGCCCGAAGGTTGTACAAACAAAAGATGGGACTTCATGGTGAGTACTTTTGGGGAATGTTCTCTGATTTTAGCTTAAAGGAACCTAAGACTACTTGTTAAGGCTAATTTGGACGTCAGGAGCTGCAATTGTGTGTTCTGAGGTTTTTTAAAAAGGTTGAGAAAAGTGGTTTTTAGAGGAACGGTTATAAATAGTAAAATATGTTGAGATTATCTAGACGTACATTCACGTCATCCAGTTATCTTCGTGCTATCAAGAAGCAGCACGATCTGGTTATCATTGGTGGTGGCCCTGGTGGCTATGTAGCTGCTATCAAGGCTGCGCAGCTCGGGTTAGACACTGCATGTGTTGAAAAGAGGGGTACTCTAGGTGGTACTTGTTTGAATGTCGGCTGTATCCCATCAAAGGCGTTGCTAAACAACTCCCATTTGTACCACCAGATCAAGAGTGACACCAAAAACCGTGGTATCGATGTTAAGGGAGATGTGGAGATGAACGTCGCACAATTCCAGAAGGCAAAGGACACTGTGGTGAAGCAGCTAACTGGTGGTGTCGAGATGCTTTTCAAGAAGTACAAAGTCAACTATTACAAGGGTGTAGGTAGTTTTGAGGACGAGCACAACGTTAAGGTCGCTCCTGTTGAAGGTATGAGCGGTACTGTCCCTGAGGAGACTATTATTGAGGCCAAGAACATCATTGTGGCCACTGGTTCCGAGGTTACTCCCTTCCCAGGCATTAAGATCGATGAGGAAAGAATCGTATCATCAACAGGTGCTCTTTCCTTGAAGGAAATCCCTAAGAGACTTGCCATCATTGGTGGTGGTATCATCGGTCTTGAGATGGGCTCCGTGTATAGCCGTCTTGGCTCCAAGGTTACAGTTATGGAGTTTATGGACAAGATTGGTGCCGCTATGGACGGCGAGGTCGCTTCCACCACCCAAAAATTCCTGAAGAAGCAAGGCTTTGATATCAAGACCTCCACTAAGGTTGTCTCTGCCGAAAGAAACGGCGATGTAGTTGACATTGTCATCGAGGATGCCAAGTCTGGTAAGCAGCAGAATTTGCAGGCTGACGTGCTATTGGTCGCCATTGGTAGAAGACCATACATCGAAGGCCTTGGCGCCGAGAAGCTGGGTCTAGAGGTGGACAAGAGAGGCCGCCTTGTGATCGATGAGCAGTTCAACACCAAGCACCCACACATCAAGGTCATCGGTGATGTCACTTTCGGCCCTATGCTGGCCCACAAGGCTGAAGAGGAAGGTATCGCCGCAGTTGAGTACATCAAGAATGGACACGGCCATGTCAATTACAACAATATCCCATCTGTGATGTACACACACCCTGAAGTAGCATGGGTGGGTAAGAACGAAGAGCAATTGAAGGCCGAAGGCATCAAGTACAAGGTAGGTAAGTTCCCATTCTTAGCTAACTCAAGAGCTAAGACTAACATGGATACCGAGGGCTTTGTTAAGATCCTCATTGACGCCGATACAGAGCGCATTCTAGGTGCTCATATCATCGGTCCAAACGCCGGTGAGATGATCGCCGAGGCTGGTCTAGCTCTAGAGTATGGTGCCTCCGCTGAGGACGTCTCCAGAGTCTGCCACGCCCACCCAACTTTGTCCGAAGCCTTCAAGGAGGCTAACTTGGCTGCCTACGCTGGAAACCCTATCAACTTCTGAGTTAGTTTACATATAATTCTTGTCTCTATTTTTTCTCTTTATATTCCCCAATAAAATAAATAAAAAAAAGTATTTATTATACAATTAAAAGTTACCTCTTGTGCCTCATGGACTTCATCTTCTTGTAGTGTGCTTTCTTCCCGCTTGTCTTTTTGTCCTGAATTTCCGTGTACTTTCTCTTGAAGTACTTGTTGGTTGTGTCATCCGTCATCAAGGTCTCTAGCATCGTGGATTTACGTTCTTTATTCTTTAGTCTGCTGCTGTAGAACTCGGTCTTATCCTCCACAATCGTCCCAACAGAAAATCTCTCTGGTACTTTCCACTTGTCCTTCTTGTAGTGTCTCTTTGGATCCAACGCAGCACGATGTTTGATCAACAGTAGGTCCCGTTGCACTTCACGCTTCGTTTTGTCGTCGGGTCTCGGCAGCTGGAACCACTCTGAACTGGTCATCTTTTTGTTAGCCTGTTTGGCCAGTTTTTCTAACTGGTTCTTGCTGGCATCATTGCGTTCAGAGTTATCCTTACCATTGGCAAGACGGTCAAACTCGGTCTCTAGCTTTGGTAGCGCACGTAGATCCTTCTCTATACCTAAAAACACTTGCTCACGAGCCTTTGCACTGTCATCTTCAACAGAGACCACATCGTTGTTCCAGTTATCGCCACTTTTATCGACCTCATCGCTGTTTCCTCCGACAGAATTGCTAGAAGTACCACCGGAAACGCTGGTAACCTGCTTCAAACGCCCAAATAGAGCATCAATATCCTCCATAACTTGTTGAAATTGTTCGGTTGCTATTAAAATATGGTTTATCAACTGTATTTCAACCAAATGTCAAAATATTTGTTCTCAGCTCATCGCAAAAATTTTTTCAGCTTCACTTTTTTTTTTCCAGCAAAATTTTTCAAATTTGGCTCAAAGGGGATTTAAACCATAATACCTACAAGAACAATAGAAACAGCAAAAGCAAGAACAAAGCTATTAAAGCGATGATGGATGAGTTTAAGCAGATGTTGGAGCATGATCCGCAGCTCAGATACGCTCAGAATGCGGTGCGGTACTACAGAAAGGAGGTACTTCCAGGGTATCTGGAGCGTGATCCGCACCGGAAGGCTGTGGTGCAGAAGCTAAGCGGCGTTGTGCACTCGGTGCAATCTCAGACGAACCTATCGACGGCGGGAGGTAATGCTGCAGCGGGCAACGCTAATACCAATTCGAATAGTGGGAGTGTGCAGGTATCCCGGAACTCGACACCAGCTCCTGGTACAACACACCTGTCAAATAACACAGCTGGGCCTGGTGGTAACGTACGCAGGCATATCATCAACGTTGATGACATGTCAAAGATCAATTATGAGATGGTGAAGAACGTTCCTGGTAATTTTATGTCACGTGTTGGTGTTCGCGTACATGATGATAATGATGGCAATGATGACAACAGTAGCAGTAACAGTAACAGTAACAATAGTAATAACAGTAATAATAATGAGGATGAGGATGAGATTGAAGATCAGCATGCGTTGGAAGTAGAGGCTAATGCAGTCAAGACGAAGATATATAAGGGCAGGTTATTCGATGCGAACGATAAGGTATTGGAGCTGGTGGGAACCCAGATGAACAAGTTGCAGGAACAACGTGTACAGGATGAGGGCTCTCTGGCGGACAAACTCACGCTACAGGAACAGCTGGAGTGTCTTACGAAGGTGCACAAGAATATTGTGAGGGAGTACAACCTGTCGGTAGAGGAAGAGAAGAAATGGTATATTTTGAAGGAGCTTATGCTTGATGCTAATGCCGAGCTTGACTTGTTTAGCTCACAGAATTATAACAATAAGGGGATAAACCTTGGCGAACCCGCCTCTGGTGCCACGCAGAATACGTCTAGTGTCCTGGTATTTGATAGAACTAAGAGACGGAAGTTGAGTCACAATCATAGTAATATTTTGTAATAAAATTAATATATATTTCTTATAAAACCTGGAAATTAAATAAAAATTGAAAATATATTTGATCTTGAGCGGGGAGAGTAGAATGAATATATATGGTAGGTTTCTATAGCTAAGGTACCCGTTATATTCTGGACGAGCCTGCATCCAAAAAAAAGAAAGAAAAAAATTAAAATAAAAAGTAAAAAGTAAAGATAAAGTGGAAAGCTTATCGTTGAGCCAGCAGAATCTAGCATTACACTGTTTTGTTCCTTGGTTGAGGTTTGTTTGTTTGTTTTGGAATGTTAAAATAATGAAATCAGTTTAAAATGATTGGTCGTCTCAGTTTATTGTATGAATATGAAGTTTATGGTTTTCTTGTCGTGGTTCCTAATGTATGAATTTATTGTTAATGCTTTTATTTCGTGACATCACCTTGTTTCTTCTTCTCCTTCTCGATGATTTTTAGTACCTTGCCTGATGGACAGTAGAATGGATTTCTCTTGACCTTACTGTTAGAGTTATTTGGGGTGAGAGCTGAGGAAGAAGGTGGTGTTTGTAGATTAGAGGTGCTGTGACTACGGTAACGCGGCCTTTGGTACACGGAATGAGTGGATTTGCACCTGCGTAACTGAAGGTTTCTTGATCGAAGCTTTAGGACAGTTGACAGATCGACTTCGCCTAGTTTACCTTCTCCCACACTGCAATCACCAGTCTTGTTTTCATCACGAGTTTGGGAACCCTGAACCAAAGTATCAGTAGAGGCAACTAACGAGGATGTCACAACGGAACCCGACGTACTGCCATAAATATGATAATTTCCAACATGATCCGTTGATCTAGCAGCAGTGGGGCTGCCCTCGTGGCACTGTGTTACACTGTCGTTAGTAAAATCACGGTGTAGTTCGGTTGTAGGCGGAGTCATGAGCTGCATACCGTCTCCAATATTCAGAAATTCATCAAAATCCACCATTTCGGAGCTGTCATTAACACAAAACTCTCCTTCCAAAGTCGAGAGGTCCTCCATTGAAAACGAATAGTCTAGGTCCTTCATTGATTTAAGACTTAGTTTGCTCGACTCCTATTGAGAGTATATTTTTCCCTAGTATTGCGATAGTGAATAATTAAATCCAAAAAAAAAAAAATTTCTCCTTCTAAAACTTTTTTTTTCTTCTTCTTCTTCTCTTATATATAAACTGCCATTGTTGGATTCCAAGGATTCACTTTTAACGCGTCTCTTGCGTCCTGCTTTGCCCTCATACGGTCACGGGCTACACCTGTTTGACGTGCCCTCACATCATTTCGTCAAAATTGGGAATCACAGTTGATTTACGCAAAAATTATCATATCCAACAAAAAAAGAAAGAAAGAACTAAAAAAAAAAAAGCAATTTTTGACCACACACTCACACACAATGATAACAACTAAAAACTGCACTCTCCTATTTCATTACGTCTTCATCTTGGTCTTGTATTTGTAATGTTCTGTACTTGAAGTGGGCGTCCTTCAGAATATGTGTTAGCTTGTGCTTTTCCCGCTGGAAATTGTAGTACGTATCTGCTTCACCGTATCTGGTAGTTGTGAGATCTATGATATTTCCAGTATTGGCCCGGTTTAAGACCTCAATCTGCTGTAGCATCTCGTCGTAAGGCGTTGTTCTAGGTATGGTGACAGTACCCCTGTAGATATTGAAATTTCGTTGCATCTGCCATAGCTTCCGCTTGGCTTGATCGTATGCACTTAACTTTTTGGTACTCCTCACTGCACTGACATTAAGGTCGTCTTCTAGACTATCGTACTCCTGGGCAGATGTGAATGTGTTCCGCTGTCGGACCTGCATGGTCAGGTTCCATTGCGTGGCCTTATCGAACGATAAGCACTTTGAGCCGCCGGATCTTGTATTACTACGCTTTAGATATTGAGGAATCATTCCTCCAACTATCTTATTTAAAGTCTTTGAGCTACGTCTCGAGCGCTTCTGTAAGGGATTTTCAAGCATCGATATAGTATCTTCTTCCAAGCCATCCTCATCATCATCACTGAAGAATAAATCATCGAAATCATCAGAGTTGATTCTCTGTTTTCTTGATACCTCTGAAGCACATTTGTAACACAGGACAGGTCCATATTTATGATTTTGACTGGCAACGTTACTGTCATGACTGGAAAGGCCAATATTACTACAGTGGTTACTAGATTGATACTCTTCATTTGTGTCTGAGGCCTGGACAGAAGATTCAGATTCTTCCCCAGTATCCTCTTCATCGCTTTCATCCGTGGAGCCACTAAAAGAGCTAGAATCAGCAAGTGGATCTCTAGGAGAAAGATCTTTGTTTGAAGAATGAGTCTCTGTAGGTTTAACTTCAGCATTCGAACCTAAAGTTACACCAGGTGACTTGGGTGAGTAAAAATTATAATCCTGTGCGTCGAGATACATATTTTCTAATTCAGGTGGCAGAATTCCGGAACTCTCGTCATTAGCTGACCCCAGTTTTGTTATTCTGCTCTTTCCCATAGTTTTACAGTTGTTGACATCATCTACTTTACCGCTGATCGTCTCAGCTTTAATTTTCTTCTTCTTCCTCTTCTTTGACTTCTTTTTATTGTTCTCTTTTGTGGACTGAGTGGAAATACTGTATTCGAGTCCACTTGGTGATAGTTTCAGTTTATTATCGAGGAACATTAGGTTACCACCCTCAACTCTGCCACCAAGAATGGAAAGACCACATAACGAAAGGAGTTTTGTATAGATACTGAAAAGAAAGTTAAGGTTTGAATAGTTTAGTCCATGAGCTTTAGCTAGCCGTATTGGTTGAAATAGTAATATGTGAGCTGGGTACTCTAATCTGTGGTAGAAACAGTAGGCCTCGAATGGCAGTGACAAGTATTCAGGATACTCAGTAGCAGTGTTTTTACTCAAAAGCAGTTTTTGTTTTCTTCCGTAGTCAACAATAGCATGAAAGTCAAGACTCTCATTATCATCTGTGCAGATAAATTTGTGAAGTGGCTGATTACACTGAGTCTTGCATATTTCGTAAAGCTCGTTGATGATGTTCTCGCATATGGTTTTGATGGGTTCGTCTTTCAGCATTTCGTCATAGTCGAGTTCTTCGTGAATAATGGCAGGGATTATCAATGATATTTTGGGAACCAGCAGCTCCCAAATCCTGACCGACAAGTCATATTGGAGCTCAACATCTATCCATAGAGTCTGCCTTAGTTGCGTGACAAGTTGGCAGACAATGGAGTTATCCATGTTGGATATTTCTTCCTCTGCTCGAGCGGCATTTGATACCATTTCTTTGTTCTTTTCTGAGGATAAATTGTATGAGAGACCAATTATTACTTTACAGTCGTCATCGTTGACCAGAGCATAAGAACCTAGAGACAATTGCCTGCATTCCGTATTACAGAGTACCGAGAGAACACAGCGGCATTTTCCATGGAAGTATTTAAGTACAATTTCTTCAAGTTCAGCACCGTAATCAGCAGTGACAAGCACAGTAGTATCCTCACTTGAGAGCTCGGAGAGTTGTTTACATGTCTCCTCCAATTTTACCAACGATATAGCAGATATGATCATGACGTCTATCGTCGTCATTAGGTCTTTCTTCCTATAGCCATCAATCTTCTCCGGAAGCTCGGAGACCTCCCGGGAGAAGATAAGCGGTGTATAAAAGTTTGCACCAAGCTTAGTGGACTTCCAAGCAATTAAACCATCGCTGGAGACATACGGCCCCACCAAAATAATAACTGAGTCGGAACTGTATAGCCGCCACGCCAGAAATTGTGCTGATGGCGTGGCACCTACAATCAAGCAAGTTGTAGTGCCCATTTTTTTTTACCTCTCTAAGTCTTTGATTAAATATTGTGTTATTATCTTGCTACAGTCTTATTTGTGTTGTGGCACATTATTTAGTTTAGTTATGTGTGTTAGTTAGTATTTCATATAGCCCACTTGTGGTCACAAAATATTAAATATCACTTCGTTTAGAGCGATAATTTTGATAAAATATCAACTTGCGGTCATATATTTAATAGAAGTCCAGGGATACCTGTGTCTTTTATTTATATCTATTTAATAGTACAACTTTTATTATTTTTATTCCAGATCTATCTCGTAAATAAAGGTGGTATCGGTGGAGGTACCCTGCCATCCTCTGTTACCACTGGTGCTGACCATGAATCTGCATGTTGGATCGACGTAGATGTTGGAGATCGCACCACCGTGGTGTCCCGGCACGATGAGGAACGGCGACTTAGACTTGTTCTGGTCCATTTGTTTGATGTCAAACAGTCTGATGTTGTCTCTGGAAGCGCACAGGATGTGTCTGCTGTTTGGCAGGGCTTGGATACACGTAACGGGACCTGAGATGCTTGGTAATTTGAGGGTGTCTCTTGGTTTGCTTGGCATTCTGAGACTGAACTCCTCGACACACGCGTTTCTTCTACCGGCGTAGACGGTGTCACCGTCTGTGCCCCAGCAGGCGGACTGACACCATGGAGGTGTAGTCAAACCTTTTTCCATTGTGAGTACTGGCGCACTGTTTATTCTGCGGTCCCATATCTGCACCGAACCGTTCAGACCAGAGGTCATGAATACAGATTCGTCGTATTGTATACTCAAAGTAGCCTGCGATATCTCGTCTATTTCCTGCTTCGTTAGCGTAGATGGGGACTTCGGCCTTGCTTCTGCCTCTTTTTCTTGTTCCTGTTTTATTTCTTCCTGTTTCTCCTCTGGTTCCTTAACCGGATCTTCTACTGCGTCCTTCATCTCCTCATCATCGTCATCGTCATCTCCAAACAAGTCCATGTCGTCGTCGTCGTCATCATCCCCGAGCTTGCTGTCTTTCCCGTTACTATTTGACCTGGAACCTGAGTTCCCATCGTTCGTCGATGCGACTTCTTCAGGAGGCTCCTTCCCGAAGTCTTCAACTCCAATTGTGGAGTACAGGGGTCTCATCTCCAAAGATGACAACTCCGAGTTGGCACCTCTAAACTCGTTCGAGACAGCACCTTTCCCGTTTAGGTCCCACTCGAGGATCTTCTTGTCCCAGGAACCACTGATGAACCTTGTCTGGTCTGAGTTCAGTTGCAGCAGATTCACGACTTGTGTGTGGCCGTTTCTTGTTGGTGTGCCCGGGTAGAAGTAATGGCCTATCTTTCCCTCCATGTAGCGCACACCCTGCAGCGTTATCCCACCGTTCTGCAACCCACTCAGCAAGAACAGACACTCACTGTGCACTGCGAGAGAGTTGACGGGGCTCACCTGGGGAACATACTCTTTACCATTGGCCGAGGGTGTGATCTGCGACCTTTTTGACGGTATCTCGTTTTCCCAGTACGACTGTAGTATACCCGCGTACTCCATGGACTCTGCCAGGGCATGTTTCTGTATAATGGTCAGGGTCATCTTCCCTTCGAGCGTGCCCAGGAGATCGAACTTACGGATGTACCCGTCAGCACCACCTAGGAACAGGTTTCGCAGACCCTTGGAGACGGCCATGGCGTTGACATCTGTCTGTATTGGAATTGCGGCAAACGGCGATATGTTGTATCCTTCTGCGAGCTTGGAATTGAGCCTCATCTGCTTGTAGTACTCGAAGATCCTGTTACCTTTTACCTCGTCGTCCTCGTGAGTTTGATCGTTTGTCTCGCCAGTGGTATCACCAGCGGAGTCGCCGTTGGTCTCGGCATTCGCCTCGGTCTCACCCTCACCCTGCTCTTCGTCGTCTCCTTCATCGTCTCCTTCCTCGTCATCATCCTCATCCTCGTCATCCTCGTTTTCACCATCCTCCTCCTCCTCCTCTTCGTCGTCTCCCTTCACCTCCATCTCCTCGTCCTCGTCCTCTTCCTCCTCTTCCAGGTTCTGCTCCAATATATCATCTACCTCATCCATTGTTCTTTAATTCGCTACTGGCCTTGTTCTCAACAAGCAATATTTTGTATGTCTGTCATAACCCATCTTTTCAAGCTCTTCAAAACCCAATCCTAGAATTGTAATAATGTACGAGCATGTGATGTTGTCGTGACGGGGGATGTGAGATAAGGGGAGGGTAAATAGGGAAGTGAAGGGCCGGGTAAAGGGTGGGTAAACGTAATCAATGTAATAGAAGATCCAGGTGGAATCACCTGGATCTTCATAGTAGCAACTATCAAATGGTCATCTCATGATAAATCTATCAAAGTCAATGCAATACAACTATCAAGCACGACAAATACAGCAATACAGCAATACAGCAGTGCTGTATTGCGTGTATTGCTTAACATCAAGTACAACATCAAGTACAACAACAAGTACAACAAAACAAGAACACATCAGCGGCAAGAACTTATCCCCCAGACCCCATCACAAAAAACACGTACACTGTGATCACGAGAACATTCTAGAACCCATTACAAATTACCCAGCTATTACCAATTACCTTCAAATACCACCCTTACCCTACCATTACATAATGTGTGTACGTCTCTGCGTGTGATTCTCTGCGTCTGCTTCTCCGTGGTAACAAAAAAAACTTATCAAAAAATTGTAAATTTACCCAGACACAGTACCCACCCCTATTTCCACCAGCGCATTATGTCATTTTGTTGTAAAGCTGTTTTGCACAGTTGTACGGGGGTTTGTACGGGGTTTTGTAAGAATTTTGTAATTTCAAACAGCCCGTGGAAGTTTTTCAAGCAGCGCAATTCACCTAATTATTACGTTTTTTGTGGTGGTGTGCGGGGGGTTCTGTGTGATCCCGTGGATTTACGTAACGATTACCGTAATAGACTCTGGGAGGGACTCGATGGGGTCCCACCAAAAGGTATAAATACAGCAGTGGTATTGACAGAGTTGATCAAACCTCTCTTTTCGATTTAATCCTTTCAATAACAAAAGAGCAAGGAACTCTGCATCCATACAAATACAAAATTAACAAAATCAATACTGCAAAGATGGCTTACCGTACTATTCAAAAGCATTTCATGACCTTCGAACAAGAAGAAGGTGTTGGTGCCCGTGTCAGAAGATCTGTTGGTACTCTAAAGCAACGTATCTTCTCTCCATTTCTGATGCTGGATGACTTCTATGTGAAGCATCCTGCTGGTTTCCCAGACCATCCTCACCACGGTCAAGAGACCATTACTTACGTGCTAAATGGTATGATCGCTCACGAGGATTTCACCGGTGCTAAGGGTGTCCTTGGTACTGGTGACCTGCAGTTCATGACCGCCGGTAAGGGTATCATGCACAGTGAGATCCCTGTCCAGATGGAGAACGGCGAGGCCTGCCACGGTCTGCAGTTCTGGGTTGACTTGCCAAAGGACTTGAAGTGGTGCGAACCACGTTACAGAAACTTGAGAGGTGACAAGATCCCCGTGGTCAAGCCTAACGAGAACTTGACCATCAAGGTCATCTCCGGTAAGTCCCACGGTGTTGACAGTGTCCGTGACCTGGCCTATACCCCTATCCACATGTACCACTACATGACCAACAAGGCCGGTACCCAATGGGAACAAGAATTCCCAACTAACTTCAACGTGTTTTTGTACGTCATGAAGGGTAAGGTCTCTGTCGGTGACCAAGTGTTCCCAGAACACACCGCTGTGTTCTTCAACACCGACGGTGACGCCGTCAAGGGTGAATTCGCCACCGACGACGCCCAGTTCGCCATCATGGGTGGCCAAATCCTGGACCAAAAGACCGTGCAGCACGGCCCATTCGTCGAAACCGACCGCGAGTCCCTAATCAAGGTCTTCGAAAACTACCAGTACGGTATCAACGGTTTCGAGCGCGCCCGCGGCTGGCAATCATCCATCATCCACGGTATCACCGAGGCCCAAGTCAGAGAAAACGAGGCCAAGGGTGCCTACGCCTTGGACCACAAGAACGATTGATAGATGAATTTTTTCCCTTAACCCTTTTTTAACGATAAACACCCACGGTTTTTTATTTATATCCCTTTATATCCTTATATATTTATGTCACGGCAAGTTTAATAAACAAGTTTAAATATTTGAATTGTTTGTATTTGATGTGTGATCCATGGCCTGATTCAAGATATAATTACATTATTAGGTCTAGAATGCATTTCGTATCATCATTTCAGATTGTACATTAGAGGATAAAAAAGAAAATCAGTTACTATAACAAAGACAATATGTACAAGTTACAAATTGTACTGGTCCAGCCGCAGACTAGGTCGCTGAGTTTGGAGACAATAGCGATGAGCAATAACAATAATAATGCGAATGCGAATACTACACATATAATACACGACCAGGCACGCAACTTGCATTCCACCAAGCCTGATAACAAAAGTAGATGAAACCAGTTGAGCCTGGATTTCATATGATTACTGAAATAGGTAGAAATATACCACTAAATGAGATTTAGTATGGTGAGACTAATCAAAGGCAAGAAGTGTCGCAAAAATTCATGTATAGATACCAGGAATTTTTTGATCCAATTACATTTTATAATCCTTTTCAGTTTCCTTTATAAGTACTCTATATAACCAAGACCTTGGAATAGTTTTATATCATAATAAAGATAACTTAACTTTTTATTTTTTCATATCACTTCAAGCTATGTCTAACGAATTTGACAGAAACACTCAGTCTGTTCCTTTGGAAAAGTATATTATATTATATTATAGTATAGTATAGTATAGAACTGTATATGCTACACTACCGTATAGTACGGTATATTACAATAAAATTTAGCTCGGTATTGTACAATACAATACAGTATGGCATGTCATAGTACTGTAGAGTTCAGTGTAGTACAGTGTAGTACAGTATTGTACAGTAACTAAAATCAGCTTTAATTCGTACATCACGATATAGATTTCTGTAAGAATCTGTCGAGATTCAGAAATCGCTGGTTTTTTGCTGTAAAATGCCCGTACAAAAACTGCTGATTTCCATCGTTCTAAGGGGGTACCCTTGGTTGATTTATGATTTTGGCTGCATTCACACGTCGTAGCTGGGATTGTGGAGGGAGATGGAGTTAGATAGAACTGCAATTCATTCATTGATGGGTGTTGAATATAGAAGAGCAATATGTCAGTACACTACAGTGCAGTACAATGTAGTATATTATACTGTTATACAGTGCAGTATAGTTCGGTATAGTATAGTATAGCACGGTACAATTTAGTGTAGTACAATATAATATGAATATAGTTTAGTACAATATAATATGAATATAGTGTAGTACAATACAGTACAGTACAGTAGTACAGTATAGCCCTATAAACAATAAATTACAGTAGTACAGTATAGTACAATACAAAATAGTATAGTCTAGTACAGTTTATTAAAACAATATAGTACAGTGTATTACAGTATAGTATAGTGCAGTGTATTACAGTGCAGTATAGTACAGTGCAGTATAATACAATGTATAACATATATTGTACAGTACATTATAGAATAGTATGGCACAGAATAGTATATTAGAACACACCACAGTACAATCCGCTACAGCACAATACAGCGTAGTACAATGTAGATTAAAATAGAACAGTATATCACAATATTGTACAGTAAAATACAGCAAAGTAAAGTACAGTTTAGTATAGTAGAGTACAGTAATTGAATGAAATTTTAATTCGTACAGCACGATATGTAGTATCTCTGCTGTTCGCTTCGAAATTTGAGAAAACCTGTAAAATCCCCTAACAAAACGCTGTACAAAAATTGCAAATTTTCACAGTTGTAAGGGGGTACCCTTGGACAAAACTGAATTTTTGGTTGTACCACTTTTGAATAAATGTTGTGCTACAGCTATGGACACAATATCATGTACAGCATGAATAGCTACGATGTAATGTGGCCATGCGGGGGTATGCCAATGAATTAGTGATGTACAGCTAGAACTACCTAGTACATTATCTGTTGCTGTGGTGTATTTGTAGTGTAATATAGTATATAAATGTAATATAGTATATAAACGTATCACATCACATGACTTCGTCATGTGATGTGATACGTATAAGTATACTCCGCGTGACACGTACAAGTATACTCCACGTGCAACACGTACAATCAGACATACCCAGGGTAACACCACCGTTAAACGAAGAGAGAAAAAAACTCGTTTACGCGGTGGGAGAGAAGGGATTTCGTATAGCCGAGGGAAGCAGGAAATAAAGAGCAGGAGATAAGAGCAATGGTGTAGAAAGTACCGCAGTACAAATAAACAAAGGGAGATAAGACAATGTGCAGACGTAGAGCAGTCTGCACAAGAAGGGTCATCGCGATGTTTAATTGCAGTAGAAACACACAGAACACCCCGCACACAAACTCAGGCTGGACCCATCGCTCGTGGATTACCAAAGCTGGAATCACCGGTGGGCCCGTCGTTCTAGTCGTTTAGTCTAGGAGGTGAAGAAAAATTTTATACGAGGCTACATATATAAAGGTATAGTTTTTTTGATTATGATCACAATAAACTTGATTAGTTCTTTCCAATTGCAGAGATAACCAAACCAAAATCAAATAAGCAACTATGGATTTGGTGCTGGAAACCCTGGACCGCTATGTGTTCGATGATGTGTATGCCAAGATTGCTCCTGTGGAGCTGCAAAAAGTTATAGACGACAAGTGGGTGGACTTGCTGTCCTTGAACAAGCTGTCTAGCAACGACACCATGCTTGCCGAGACTCTAAAGTTGACTAACTCCTTGCCCCGTGTCAACAAGGACGTTTACGGTATCACCCCGTTCCTTTTTGACTTCACCGAGGCCACTTACAAGTCCCTGCTGCCAAGAAACAACTTGATCAGAGAGTTCTTCTCCCTGTGGGCTGTGGTCACCGTGTTCGGTTTGCTGCTGTACCTGTTCACCGCCTCCATGTCCTACTTGTTCGTTTTCGACAAGGCTATCTTCAACCACCCTCGTTACCTGAAGAACCAGATGGCCCTAGAGATCAGACTCGCCGTCGGTGCCATCCCAATCATGTCCTTGCTTACCGTGCCTTGGTTCATGCTCGAACTGAACGGTTACTCCAGACTGTACTACGATGTTGACTGGGAAAACCACGGCCTGCGTAAGCTGCTGCTAGAGTACGCCACTTTCATCTTCTTCACCGATTGCGGTATCTACTTGGCCCACAGATGGTTGCACTGGCCTCGTGTTTACAAGGCCCTGCACAAGCCTCACCACAAGTGGTTGGTCTGCACCCCATTCGCCTCCCACGCCTTCCACCCAGTCGACGGTTACTTCCAATCCTTGGCCTACCACGTCTACCCAATGATCCTACCGCTACACAAGGTCAGCTACTTGATCCTGTTCACCTTCGTTAACTTCTGGTCCGTGATGATCCACGACGGTCAACACATGTCCAACAACCCTATCGTCAACGGTACCGCCTGCCACACCGTCCACCACTTGTACTTCAACTACAACTTCGGTCAGTTCACCACCTTGTGGGACAGACTTGGTGGCTCCTACAGAAGACCTGAAGACTCCTTGTTCGATCCAAACTTGAAGAAGGACAAGAAGGTCTGGGAACAACAAGCCAGAGACGCCGCCGCCTACATTGAAGAGGTCGAAGGTGAAGACAACGACAGAGAGTACGTTAACGACGCCAAGAAGACCAACTAAGCTTCTTTTGACAAAACAAAACAACTATAGACTTTTTTTGATGAATTTTTATTTTTTTTTACCCCACAGCCTATTTTTTATTTATCTCTTAAATGAACCCTTTTATCTTATTTGAATGAAACACTTTGAATGAATTTATATCACGTATATACTTTAAATTATAAAAAAAGTTACTACATTATAATTTTCTTAATTTTGATTGGTCAAATGATCTGGCAACACGCCATTCGAACCCCATCAGGAGCACAATTTCACCAAAAAACAAAAAAAATCGTGAAAATTTGAAAAAAAAATTATTCGAGAAGCTGATTTTGGCGTAAATCATAAAATGAACTCATCTCCTATGACTGGCCAAGCACTCCCCACTCCCAGCGTTGACAATGGCACTGCACAAATCGCTGTTTCGGAGGCTGAAGAACGTGCTGCCGCTGTCAGTGACGATCAGCTTGCTTTTCTACTACACGTTCCGGAACGAAATTGATATTCTGAACTCATTCGCTGAGACTAACCATGTCCCTTTAACTACTGGTAGTGGGACAGGAACTACGGGGAATGGCGCAGATGCCGGTCGTGACACGCTTTCCCCGGCAGAATTGCTGAATAAGAACAGGTTCTACCCACTTCTAGTCTCAAATAGAGATATAGAACCGTTTACCGGGCCAGAGTACTTGTTTGACGAGAGCACTACGTCGAATATCTACCCTATGAGGAACAAGGTCGAGGTACCTATACATAAAATTAAGGACAAAGTGAAACTCGCAGTGCAATCAGAGAAACTGGAAGAAGAAGAAGGGCTCGCGGATGTGCAACAAGAAGTACGATCCATGTTTTTAAACTCATTCGAACAGCTGCGAAACCAGCCAGGGCTGTACGAGAACTCATTGAACTGGCCCATAGATGTGATAGACACATTGGACACACTTTACGTGATGGGACTACACGAAAAATTTGATAATGTAGTTGAAACTGTAATAAAAAAACTCGACTTCAAGTACCCATCAATTTCGGTAAACACCGATAAGTTAACCATCATAGATATTGCGGAATTATCACAGAAGGTTCTTTCCAGTATGCTCTCAGCATATGAACTGTCAAAAAACTCAATTCTCTTAACGAAGAGTACTGAACTAGCAGATTTTATAATCAAATCCTTTGACACTCCCAACGGCTTACCAATGATTGATTTCCCAGTGAACTCGAGATTGCAAAACAGATTCCCATACAGAGAGATAAATCCGTCCAAACTGACCTCTATGACTTTGGAATTCATCAAACTTTCAGAACTTACCCAAAACGATAAATATTTCAATGCAGCCTATAACATCTACAATACAATTGCACATTCAACAGACCAGTTTGCCATTGATTTTCTATTCCCAAATGTAGTTGACCCCTCTGGCTGTGAAGTCTTAACAGATAAAGAAGTTGCAGAAGGAAAGCATCTTAAGTCTAATATTCTTAAAACTATTGATGAGGACTCTAAATTTGTTTTCTGTAAGAATACCAAAAAACTAACTAGGTCAATTAATAAGATCTCAAAGGATCACAATAACCTGGTTAAGAAGAACAAGCGGAAACAGCTGATCACTTTTGATAAAGACACTATCCCGCTTTACTCAAACCTGATCCAGAGTTTACCATTACTCAAGCATCATGATATCTTAAAGCTAGATGAAATTTTCTTTGAAGAGGAAGATGAGGTGGATATCACTAAAAGAGACATGATTGACGCAACTAACAATGTTGATACTGCTGATTCTAAGGCTGAAACCAGCGAGACTGAACTGACATCAAGAAAGCTGTTCATGACACTAATGCGTCATACCAGGGATCTCATGCTATACAAACCACTGGTCCCATTCTCTCTAGATAAGAAGACACCACTACTCTTTCTAACCTCCATGGAAACACATACTAGATTCATTCCAACATCTAATGAACTTGAGGTGGAGATGCTCAGAAATTTTGATTGGAAGAGTGAGAGTTGTTCTTTTGCAAGTTTCATGATGTTAGGTTCCAAACTCTTTGCTGAGGACAAAGACTTTGAATCTCAATTGCTAGTGAAAGAGATTGTACACATTGCTGAGGAGTTAGCTGAAAGTTGCTACCATATGGCGATGGCGTTCAAAGGCCATGTACCTGCTACCATATTCGTGGATCCTTGTTCAGCCAGTGAAGGATCTGCAGGTTCCTGCAATTTCGATTCTAATGAGAAAGTTCAGAAAATTTTATCCAATTACTACTCTAATCAAAATATACCAATTGATGTTGACGAGGATGTAGATAGTGACAGCAAAGTTGGTGTGAAAGTGATGGCAGATGATGAAACTAAAGACTCATCCTCATCGAGTGAACAAGCTCACCAACTATCTAGAAGAGTGATGTTGTTTTCCAAGAAAGAGAAATCAGGTGGTGTAATTAATATAAAGTCTGATGCAATTGATACTCAAAGCCTGAAGTGGAAATCCCATCCTGATTGGCCACTATGGGCTAATAAAGTTGACAATCAAAGGTTACTACGCCCAGAAGTAATTCATTCTATATTGCACATGTACAGATTAACTGGTGACAATATATGGAGAGAAAGAGGCTTAGCTCTATACAAAGAGCTAACCAGAACTTTAGGAACTAAGTTTGCGGGTCCCAAGGGTGTTTGGAAGATTGCTGAGACCGGAAGTAACAGCGACAAACTGCCAAGTTATTGGCTTTCCCAGACACTAAAGTATTATTACTTACTGTTCAGCAAACCAACAGAATATTCACTTGACAATTTTGTCATAACTATGGGCGGACATTTACTCGGTGACAAAGTAGAAGAGAAGAAGTCACTGCTCTCCACCACTATAATGCATTAATGACTATACTAGATCTTTTTTTAATTTAAACAAATTCAATTCTTATGCATTTTATAATTGGTCATGATATTATATTTTTTTTATTTTTCGTTTTAATATACAATGATTTCTAAAGGTTTATGTAAATTTTTAAAGACAAATGTTTCTATTAAAGTTGAAACTAGAAAGAGGGGCATTTATTTTTTTCGTTCTCTTTCTTTAAGTGGCCAATGGGTACTCAGCGGTCCAGTCGTAGATCTCTTGCTTTAGAGAAGCCAGTTCGGAAGAGATTTCGTCGACCTTAGCCTTGAAGTCCTTCAATCTGTTGGCCTCCTTTGGCAGGGACTTTTGAGTTTGTTCGGCGAAGTTGACAGCTTGGTCGATGTAACGGACGATTCTGTGGAAGTCTTCTTCACCCATACCTCTGGAGGTCATAGCTGGGGCACCGATACGGACACCACCTGGGACCAAAGCGGACTTGTCACCTGGGATGGAGTTCTTATTTAGGGCGATGTTGATCTTTTCACAGACGTACTCGACACGGGCACCGTCGACACCCTTCTCTCTTAGGGAGACCAGGACCATGTGGGAGTCGGTACCGTTGGAGACCAGTCTGTAGCCCAATTTTTGGAACTCGTTTTCTAGGGCCTTAGCGTTCTTCAAGACTTGCAATTGGTATTCCTTGAACTCTGGGGTGGCGGCTTGCTTTAGGGCGGTGGCCAAAGCGGCGATGGTGTGGTTGTGAGGGCCACCTTGGTGACCTGGGAAGACGGAGAAGTTGATTGGGTTTTCCAAGTCGTATGGGACTTCCTTGCCGGTCTTTGGGTTGACTGATCTGATACCTCTTCTGAAGAAGATCATGGCACCACGAGGACCTCTTAGGGACTTGTGAGTGGTGGTGGTGACGATGTCGGCGTACTCGAATGGGGATGGGATCACGCCTGCGGCCACGAGACCGGAGATGTGTGCCATGTCGACCATCAAGTAGGCGCCGCACTTGTCAGCGATCTCCCTCATTCTCTTGTAGTCGATCAAACGGCAGTAGGCGGAGGTACCGGCGACGAGCACCTTAGGTCTGTACAGCACGGCGTTCTTCTCCAAGGTGTCGTAGTCGATAATACCGGTCTCTGGGTCGACTCTGTATGGAAACGACTCGAAGTAAGTGGAGACGGCACTGATCTTTCTGTTTTCCGTGGCGTAACCGTGGGACAAGTGGCCACCGTCTGGCAAGTACAGACCCATGAGCCTCTCATGAGGTCTCATCAAGGCCTGGTACACTTGCAAGTTGGCAGGAGAACCAGATAGCGTCTGGACGTTGACCCCCCACTTGTCTGGGGTAACGTGGAAGGCCTCCAAAGCCCTCTGTTGACATAGCCTCTCGATACGGTCGATGTGCTCGTTACCACCGTAGTAACGGGCACCAGGGTACCCCTCGGAGTACTTGTTACATAGCGGCGTGCCCAGCGCATCGAACACAGCAGTAGTGGTGAAGTTCTCAGAGGCAATCAGGTCAATAGAGTGCTTCTGTCTCTCGACCTCATCGTGGATAATCTGCTCGACCTCCGGATCGGTCTCGCTCAAATGGCCACTGACCATCTTCAAGTGCGCATCGGACAAAGCATAAACCATTGTTGTTGTTGTTGTAGTAGTTGTTGTTGTGATTGTTGTTGTACTGGAGTGCAAGAGCAAGAGTAGAGACTAGAGACTACAGATAGACCACAAACAGGTATGGCCCCCTTATATACATTTTTTTTTTCACAATTTTTTTTTTCAAGTTAATCATTCTTAATTTATCGAAGGGTAAGAGTCGCAACTCTTAGAGAGAGCAGCACCGTGCAACCCAAAGAATGTTTATAATTTCTTTTTCATTTTAAAATTTTTTTGACTTCTTTTCATCAAAAGTTTCTTCAACTTCTCGGTTTTTCTTCTTATTGAATCATGTCACGTGTATTATATATTCTTATATTATTTCTATATAATACTGACTTCTCTAAATACGCTGTTTCTTGTCAGGCAGCTGGGGTTCCTCTGAGGGTCTTTTGCCGTTGTCTTGGTTGTCTTGCATGTTGACTTGCATGTCTTGCATGTTGTCTTGCATGTCTTGCTTCAACTTCTCAATCTTCTCAACTGTCTCACCCTCGCTCTTGAAGTAGTTGTCCTGGTACCACTGGAGCTGGGCGATGGACTCGAGGATGTCTGACTTGGCCGTGTGGGCGGCCTCCTTCTTGGGCACGACTGCGGCCAGGCTGGGGTTGTGGCGCTTGCAGACCTCCATGATGGAGCTCACGTCGACGATACGGTAGTGCAGGTGCTCGACCACGCTCGGGAAATCCTTCAGCATGAACAGCTTGTCCATGTGGACGCTGTTCCCGGCCAGCATCGCGGTGCGGGGCTCCGGAACGTACTTCTTGATGTAGGCCAGCAGCTCGGACTCAACGCGCTCCATGGTCCTCGTCGTCGCAGCGCTGCACCGGTCCATCAGACCGCTCGAGCCGTGGTGGTCCAGGCACCACTGGTCCATCTTCTCCAGCTTCTCCCGGGGACAGTACACCACGCTCTCGTAGCACTGCTCCTGCGTCGTGTCCAGGTTCCTCAGCTTCCCGTCAGTGATAATGCAACACACCTCAATGATCTGGTCGTTGATGTGGTCAAGACCAGTCATCTCGCAGTCTATCCATACCAGCGGCTTCAAATCCATCTTCCTGCTTGCGTTCAGTACAGACCTTAGCATTTTGATGTATTGAGTTATACCTCCCTTTCCCTTTTTACCCACACACCCCTCTTATTTATATATTTTTCTTCCCACCCTTCCTCCCCTTGCACAATTACAAAGTGATACATCCACCAGACTACTCAATTGAACTGGAATCCAGTTCAGCTAGTTGTATTTACTACAAGTTTATATATATATTTTCAATTCTATACAAAGAAAAGGGTGAATCACCAAAACCAGGCCAAATCTCGCCGCAAAAAAACGGCCAGTCGCCCAATTGACTTGCACCCGCCAGTAATAACGACTACACACAGCTATTAACCGCCTTGTACCCGCTATAACTCCCCAAATCATCCATCTTCTTATCGTTATTCCACAGCGATGAGCAATTGAAAAATTTTTTTTCCAACGCGGTGAAAAATTTACATAAAAAAAAAAATTTTTCACTTTTTGAATTGATCAATACAACAGCACCACAAGGAGACCAAAGAGACCCACAATGCCTACCGTATCTGTTAAGAAGCAGCAGTTGTTTGAACTGCTAGGGAAGGAGTACACGAACGATGAGTTCGACGAGCTATGTTTCGAGTTCGGTATTGAGTTGGACGAGGACACCACCGAGGAGGCCCTGAAGACTGGCGAGGAGCCGGAGTACAAGCTGGATATTGGTGCTAACCGTTACGATCTGCTGTGTATCGAGGGTATTGCGCAGTCCCTTAATGAGTACATCGGCAGAGCCGAGACTCCACGCTACAAGTTGACTGCCCCAACCACGCAATTGCACATTGATCCAAGCACCGAGCAAGTGAGACCTTACGCTACGGCCGCAATCTTGAGAGGGTTCAAGTTTACCGAGGAGAACTATGCCTCCTTCATCGCTTTGCAGGACAAGCTGCACTCCAACATCTGCAGAAACAGATCGTTGGTCGCCATTGGTACACACAACCTTGACACCATCCAGGGTCCATTCCACTACAAGGGTCTAGCGCCACGCGACATCAAGTTCGTTCCATTGAACCAGAGCAAGGAATTCAACGGTGAGGAATTGATCGAGTTCTACAAGACCCCAGAGCAGAAGAACAACATCGGTAGATTCGTCCACATCATCGAGGATTCCCCAGTCTACCCAGTGATCCTGGACTCCAACAACGTCGTCTGTTCCTTGCCACCATTGATCAACTCCGAGCACTCCAAGATTGGTCTAGACACCGAGAACATCTTCATTGAAATCACCGCCACAGACAAGACCAAGGCTGAGATCGTTCTAAACCAAATGGTCGCCATGTTCTCTCGTTACTGTAGCGAGCCATTCACCGTGGAGCCAGTCGAGATTGTCTCCGAGCACAACGGCGAGTCTCGTGTTGCTCCAGATTTCTCCGAAAGAAAGATGGACGTCTCCATCCCATACATCAACTCTGCCCTGGGTCTGCAACAATCCCCAGAGGAGATCGTTAAGTGCATAAAGAAGATGTCCCTAGACGGTTGCGTTTCCAAGGACCAAGAGGACACTCTTACCGTTTCTATTCCAATAACAAGACCAGATGTTCTACATCCATGTGACATCATGGAAGATGCCGCCATCGGTTACGGTTACAACAACTTGCCAAAGGGTGAGAAGTTGTCCAACGCCAACTTCATTGCCTCTGCATTGCCAATCAACAAGATTTCCGATATCTTCCGTATCGCTTCTTCCCAGGCCTCCTGGTTGGAAGTACTACCGCTAACTCTATGTTCCCACGACGAGAACTTCAAGTTCCTAAGAATGGAGGACGACGGTACCCAAGTTGTCAAGCTAGAAAACCCAAAGACCCTAGAATACCAGGTGGTAAGAACCACTCTGCTTCCAGGTATCCTGAAAACCGTCAAGGAAAACAGAAAGCACTCCTTGCCTATCAAGGTCTTCGAGACCGGTGACGTTGTCTTCAAGAACGAGGCCCTAGAGAGAAAATCATACAACGAACGTCACTGGGGTGCCATCTACGCCGGTAAGAACTCCGGTTTCGAGATCATCCAGGGTCTATTGGGTAAGATCATGCAAACTTTCCGTACCCAATGGGTTGCCGACTACGGTAAGGCCTCCACCGGTAGAGGCTACTGGATCGAACAAGACGACTCCCTGGCTACATACTTCCCAGGCAGAGGTGCCAAGATCATGTTCCGTAGTAAAGAGGGCGCTGAGCCAAAGAAGATCGGTCACTTGGGTGTCCTGCACCCAGAGGTCATGTCCAACTTCGAGGTTCCTTACGCTGCCTCTTACGTCGAACTAAACGCCGAAGTTTTCTTGTAATGTAAAAGACAGACCCCCAATCCAACCCGTTGGATTATGAATATATAGGATCATGATATAGAATTATACAGCTTTAAAAAGAAAGAATCAAACAATATTTCATTTATGATCATCGTATTGCGCTATTTTGAACTTGCCAACAACAATAATTTGTGACTGTTTCCCACCCAAACACCCGCAAAAATGAAAAGAGACAAAAACTCGGAAAGAAAAATTACCCGTTTAGGAAATTTTGGAACGCGATCAGAGAGCAAAACGCGCGAGGAAAAAAAATTGTGGGCGAACGCAGAGGACGCACACAGCGCATCGCTGGAAAAAAATGAAAAAGTTATAAAAAGGCCATAGTGAAAAATTATTTTGCAACAATTACCATTATTTCTAAACAGACCAACCAACGAAATAAGATAACAATGGCTCCAAACGTATGTCTAGCAATAGTCTAGAAATAAAAACTGGATATCAAAATTGTGGGGTTTTCGCACAAACTGCTCTAGTGGAACAAATGAAAATAAAAAATAATGAATTGATGTTTTAATTAACCTTTCAATTCGAAACAAGACACAACCGGGTTGTCTAAGAAAGAAATCTATCAGATCGGAGATAGATAAATATTAACCGCATTTTTTTGCTGTATTTTAGAAATTCACCTTTTTTAATCATGTGATTGTTAATAGCAGTAGAAAATGCCGTAATTTTGGTTTCTTTAGTTTTGAAAGTAATTTCAAAATGAAGAATATCAAAAGAATTAATTACTAACAATAAACTTTTTTTTCTCTTTTAAAATTTTTGAGGAATTATATCTTTGTGCAGACCGCTAGAAAGCAAAAGATCACCAACACCTTCACCGTCGATGTCTCTGCTCCAACTGAGAACGGTGTCTTCGACCCAGCTTCTTACGCTAAGTACTTGATCGACCACATCAAGGTTGAAGGTGTCGTCGGTAACTTGGGTAACGCTATCACTGTCGAAGAAGATGGTTCCGTTGTTACCGTTGTTTCCACCACCAAGTTCTCTGGTAAGTACTTGAAGTACTTGACCAAGAAGTACTTGAAGAAGAACCAATTGAGAGACTGGATCAGATTCGTCTCCACCAAGAAGAACAACTACAGATTGGCCTTCTACCAAGTCACTCCAGAAGAGGACGAGGAAGACGAAGAGTAAATTAATTAAAAGAAGTTTCTCTATAAATCTTTTCTATAATTTAATTTGCATCAAATCTTTCTTAATACCTTCTTTTTTTGGCATATATATTCAGGCATATAATTAATAATAATAATAATTTTTAAAATATTAAACATTTTTGTATAATATAATATGACTTGGATATCACTTATCATTCTGAAATATTTTGAAAATTTTATATTTGGTTGCTGTAAAATACACAACGGCTCATCGCAAAAGCTCATCGCAAATTTATTTGATAGCTCATCGCACAAGAATATTTCAGAAATTATATGTTTAGAACCCATTGCAACATATAAAACTATTTATACACACTATACACAGCAGCAATGTCTAAACAGATACCGTATTATAAAGAAAATGTGGCTCTTCCACCGCAAGAGGTCCTGGACTTGTTTGCGACTACCTTCGAAGACGAGCTGATCCCTCTAAATGAAGAAACACTAAAGGAACAAATCCAAGTAGTGAAAGGTTTATTGTACAATAGAGACTACATTGGGGCCTTTGATGGCGAGGTGAACCGTGCTGCTTACGTATGCAGGTGGTCCCCCTCGAGATCACTGTGCTACTCCTCTCTATTCACCCACCTGGAACCCGTGCTAGAGACATTGACCCAGGGTGATTCCAACATCCTGTGCATTGGTGGTGGTGCCGGAGGAGAGCTAGTCAGCTATGCAAACATCTTCACCATGTGCAATGTCGCCAACCGTGACTTCCACGGGACCATGACCCTCGACATCATCGACATCGCGAACTGGGACGATATCATTGGCAGACTGCAGCGTGAGATATCCAGGAAGTGGCTGTACCAGGACGACCGCAGCGACCGGTTCGTGGTCAATTTCCAGAACAGAGACGCACTGAAATTCGACGACCACAAGAGACTCGCAGAGCTGGACCTGATCACCATCTTGTTCACGGCGAACGAGCTGTTCACAGAGCAGAGAGCCCAGACCATGCAGTTCTTGCAGAGACTCAGCCAGCATTGCAAGCCCGGCTGCAAGCTGCTCATCGTCGAGAGTGCGGGAAGTTACTCACACATCACGCTCACGAGCGGCAAGAAGTTCCCGATCCAGTTCCTGCTGGACACAGTGCTAACGGGCACAAACTCAGGCGACAAGGCCCCAAAGAAGCACCAGGACAGGCCCGGATCATGGTCCCTGCTGGCCCACGACGACAGCACCTGGTACAGAAACGACCCGCGCGCCCAGTACAGCCTGAAACTGGAGAACATGCGCTTCTTCTACAGGCTCTACGAGCATAAATAGCTGTGTATTAGTTAGCAATCACATAGTAAAAGGACGTCCCGATGCCTGATCAAGCTCCATTGTTCGAGGTCCTCCCTCATCGCTCACTATCGCCGAAAAGGGAAAAATCTCGAATTTTGTGCTGTCAAAATTTTTGGCAGAGAGGAAAAATTTTTGAGCTGAGATAAATAAGACGGTTAACAGGGCCACATATAGAGACCCAACACTGCTACTCGCTGCTTATCAAGGTATTTGACCTCTGCACACTATCTGATTTTGGCTGAGGCAAGAAAAGAAGGAGAAAAACCAGCATTTTAGGCTCAAAATAAGCAAAGCTTTTTTTATTTATTTATTTGATCTGGATACAGAATGGTTCGCGAGAGACCTGTGGCTCCGTTTATGACGGTTATGCAGTCTAGGGTCAAGCAGCCGCAATTTTTCTGGTTTTTGGGCCACTTCATGGTGCTGTACCATGGGTTAAAGATACATATGCGTCTGTTCGGGCTCGGGAACGCGGATTACCACTACAGGTGGTCGCTGGTGTACTTGTCCATCACATATGGTATTGTGCTGTACCAGTTTGTCAAGAGTGGGCAGCTTGGATTCCAGCTCTCGACTATACGGAAGAGACTACACGAGCTGGACACTCTGCAATACTTCGTGCTGCTGATGTCCCTGTACTTCCTGTCGTTCGGTGGTTTCATTGATCTTAACATACTGAACTCGCTGCATATCTACTCATTCTTCCATTGCATAAACTATTTCAAGGACAACCTGCTGCCTTTCATCTCCGTGATCCCCATGACCAGCCGCACCGCGCTGACCAAGCTCATCACTGATTTCATAGCCCAAAGCAACAGAATGTCGCTGAGGATTGCACACGACTTCGAGATGTGCTGTGTGCTGAGTCTGAGCATACGGGTAGTCTACTACGCCCTGGCAATGCTGACCTCTGGCACATCTAGATGCCGTTTTGTCGGTGCTCTGATATACGTCTGGTTCTTCAAGCTGAGGTACATCCAAAACCAGCAGCTCAGAATCGATGTGGACAACAAAGTCGCCATGGTAGAGTCCTCGGCGTACCTGAGCCAGCACCCGGTGCTCCACAACCTGTGGTTCCAAGCCAAGTCCTTGTTCCTAACCATAATACATAAACTTCCTGCATAGAAAAAAAAAAAAACCAAAGTTTCAAGAAAACTAAACATATAGCATTTTATTATTAACTTATCTATATTTGTACTTAACATCGTCACCACGTTTCTCCCTCTTCATCTGTCTCTTGGACTTCTGGGGTTGAGCTTGCTGAGTGTCGTTAACCATGTCATTGGCACCGCCTTGAGATGGGAAGAACTGCTGTTTCAACGCATACAGCTTGTAGCCAACGTACACGGGACACAACAGCATCAGGTACCACCACTTGTTAGTGTCAAACAAGATCCTGCCGACATTGGCGATAAGACTCAGGTATATCAAGTCGAACATGTACTCAGTCATCCCGCCGGCCTGGCTCAAGTCCATACCCTCGCGCACCACACGTCCCTTGTCATCATACTGAGGTCTCCCGGTCTTCTCCAGGACGTAGAGACTCACACACATCGGCAAGTTGAACATCACGTACTTGACATAGCTCTTGTTCGAGCTAAACACCGTTCTCAGCAGTGCCAGCACCAAAATTGGGACCGAAACCCGGAACAACTGGTTCAAAGTCTGCGCATTGGCTGCTGCCTGCTTCTTAGTTGCCTTACCAGCCATTGTTGCTTTGTTATTGGGTGAGGTTGTTGCAGCTTATTTTGACATTTGGGCTTTTTCAAAGTTTTTTCGCTTAAAAAGGGCTCTCTCTCTCTCTTGGCTAACAACAAACAACAAAACATAGACACAGCAAAGCAAAACAGTTTAACATGTACTCGTTGTCGCGCAGGTTCAATCAGGTGCTTAACACTGCGTTTCTCTACGGTTCCGTGATCGTGGTGCTGGTTACGGTCGCTTCGCAGCTACAATTTGTGCAACAAGGTGTGTTTGGCTTGCCAGCAGCCATTGGTAACGTTTCTCCAACGCTGAGTGTGCGGACCAGCAGGTACTATGGGTCCTTGAAAGGTCAGCCCAAGGAGAACATGCGTGTCGAGTTCGATCTTGACGCCGATTTGAGTTCTCTCTTCAACTGGAACACGAAGCAAGTGTTTGTGTACTTGACAGCCAAGTACAATGGCACTGAGAAGCAGAATGGTGCACACACTGTGAACACAATCACTCTGTGGGATCGTATTTTGAAGGATAGCAGTGCGTCCAAGATCCATTTGGAGCACGCCAAGGGGAAGTACTCTGTCTGGGATCTTGAAGATCAATTGTCTCAAAAGGACCTCGAGTTCGAGCTACACTGGAACGTCCAGCCATGGATCGGGATTATGACCTACGGTAAGAACGATGGTAGTGCTGTGGTTCACGTCGAGCCTAAGAGCAAGCCAGCTGCAAGCGGCGAAGCCGAGGAAACTCCTAAACCAAAGAAGAAGAAGAAGGCCAAGAAGGCTAAGAAGGCCCAAAGCCCAGTATAATAAGTATATATATCTTTTTTTTTGTTTGGAATATTAAATACATGCAAATATATACACAGAATACTTTGTGAAATAAACCCCATATGCAACATATTATTTACAAGTGACCAGGGTTTTATTAGAAATGCAACACTCTAAAATACAGATGACAGCACGATACGTTTGGTGTCTCTGACTTGAAAGAAATACTCCTTATGCCTATCCTCAATGAGATGCCAATCCTTGACATTGTTTCTTGGCTTCATCAAATAACTTTTCATTACGTACGGGAACTTGTCAATATACTCCACAATCACTTTCTCCTTTGTCTCTAAATCAAACTTGTTCAAATACCTATCCATAGAGTCAGAGATAGAAGTATACGTTTGCCATGTCAAGTATAGGAAAGGTCTGAATGAGTCCTTGTCCTTTCTAATTCGTTCCAGCAACCACGAGGACGATTTGGTATTGAAACGATATTCGTTCTTTGCCAGGTGCTTACGCTTATTTAACAGGTTGAAACCGTGAATCATCCTATCATTAGTCAACGAGAGACCATATTCAATAGTACGCGAATCCAAAAATAGTTCAGTAAGTGCAGCATTTAAAAAGGTATTTTCCATTACGAACTTGTTTTCCTTGAGATAGTCGATAAATTCAGGAACCTTTTCAATTCTCTTTGTTGCCACTAAGTGTCTCAACCTGTATATCGCTAAACCATTGAATAAATACCATAACTTGACATTTTGGACAGTGCTGGAGGGTCTAGTCTTCATAAACTCTATCCGATTTAGAAAATCTTCAAATACTTCTTCAAAAGCCCCCCACTGTTCACATTCACCATGAAAGATCAATTTGGCTCTCATTGTAGAAAATTGGTTGTCAAAGCGGTTCTTCTCCGGTGTCTCATCTTTAAAGAAGAGCTCGGTATATTTATCTAAAAGGGATATAGCTTTAGAGGTCAATTTCTCACGGGAAAGAGTCTTGAATACCCAGTTAAATACTGAGGGATGCAGTTTATTAAGTTTTATTTGTAGAGTCCCATTTGCGACACTGTGTAGTGTTTCCTCAAACATGGAAACAAACTTCTCTATATCACCACCACTGCTTACGTGAACTCTATAGGAAGCTTTGACCAAATAAAGAAGAATTCTAGAATTTATGGCAATGTTGTTTTCGTTCATTTTCTTGTATAGTTCGACGATCGTGTCATTAGCTTCTTGTCTATCATATGCCTCCATTAACCTCTCAAAATGTGTTTCATCAACAATATTACGGGAATTTTCTAACAAGGAAAACAGAAGTTCTCTCGCACTATCAACATCTTTCTTAACATCTATAAAAAAAGTTAAGAAGTGTCTAAAAAACACAGAGTTCAGTTCCTTACAATTTTTGGATATTTCTTGAATTAAGCTTTCAGCTCTATCCTTTTGTCTTAATTTAATATAACATGATAATAATGAGTTCATAACCGCTATCTCGTCGCCTTTATCACGATTTTTCATGTACTTCGCATAAATATGCTCTGCTTTTGGATACAATCTGGCATCAACATAGACATCCATCAATGCTGCCACTGCCCTTGATGTTGGCTCAATGTTATAACTAGTTCTCATAATCGTAAAAAGTTCCTCAGCAATCGCATAGTTTGTGAATCGTGAACATAATTGGATCAAGACTATAAAATGTTCCTCCGAAATCATGTGTCGTTTTTCATTCGTTAACCTCCTTAACAACCTTAACGCACCATCTATATCACTCAACTCCCTATAAACTTTGAACATGATCGTGTACGTTCCAGACGTTGGACTATAATTATAATTATCGAAAAGTTCAAAGGTTTCGAAACAACCTCTGTAATCACCACTTCTATATTTAGCTTCCAGCACTGCCCTTATTACAGTGAAGTTAGGTAGCAACCCTCTTCTCAACAGTTGCTGATAAAGTAGATCGACACTCTCTTCTTCACCATGTAATGCCAATGCTGCCATCACTAGTCCATACTGATCAACATTCGGTAGTTTACCAATACCAAACAGCGCATTGAATTGGTCTTGTAACGAAGCCCAATCAAAAGTCTTACTGTAGGCATTAAGCAACAAGTCGAATTGTTTGACATCAGAATGTGCCTCAGGGTATCTTTTATGGACGCCAACAACCTTTCTGTACCTATTCTCCCTAGTGAACTTTTCCATAATTTTCGTTAAATCATTAGAATTAATAGGTAGATCATTGTTAATTTTCCAATTCCACAGAATTTGTATTGTAGGTCTTGTCGATTTCACTGGTGTGCCATCTTTATTCTTAGATGGAGGCATTGATGGCAGGAACCCCACTTTAGGTTTAAAGTCCTTGGCTACTAAAGTTATTAGAGTAGAGATAAATTCAGAGCATAAAGTTGGTCCATAGGTTTCCAATACTGGCTTCAGGAATTTATCCACGGTAGGGCCCAACAGCCGCAGTCTTGGTATTTCGCTAACTAGCATTGATCTCATCTTCTCGTCTTTGCCAGGTTCCGAGAAATCTGCACTACCTGTCAACAACTTCATCCAGTAGGGCCATCGTTTCAAACATTCTATGAGGTACTGGTTAGACGAGTCATTATCGTGGTCTAGAGCACACCACTCTGCTGTCACGGATCCGATCAGAATCCGCGTTAAGTCAGGTGAAGACAAGGAGTTGGTTCTAATAACCTCTGGAAACATCAGATCAAACGTCTCAAAATCCTTCAATTTGATCAAAGCCCTGAAAAACCACTGTGCCTCCTCTACAGTCATCTGACTATGTTTATTCAACCCTGTGTTGCAACCCTCATTAATGTGTATTTTCCCCAGCTGCACCAGTTCAGGATACGCCTTTCTCCGTAAGAACCACCTCATCATAAACCTGCGTCTACTACCGCAGAGCTGACCACTTCGTACTGCCTCAATGGCATAATTCGAGATAGTCTGCAACTCGTCCGTGCTTAATGTCTCCTTCCGCAGCAAATCCTGCACTGCCACAGCAAAATTCCCGGGACGTCGCACTCCAACACGTTTAGTAAGAACCGGAACAGCCACTGACATATTGCTTTCTTCTCTTTAGCATCCAATCTACAAATTAGTCTTGTTTTCTAAAATAAAAATATGTTGATATTGAATTCTAAACCTAATTTCTTCCCAAAAAAAGAAGCTCAGACCCTTTTAAAGTTAACTGTTAATGATTTAGCGTGTATTATGGCTCAAATAAGGAGTCAAACGTTAGAGTTCTAGCGAGTTTTGATGTCAAATACCTGTCAATATTTTGTGCTGCCCTTTATTTTTTGCTCGAGCTGTGAGAGCTCAAAATTTGAAAAAAAAATCAGCTTGAAAAAAAAAAAAAAAAAATTTTGCGATGAGCTCATCGCAGTGATCATAACAGTTTTATGGTTCTTTTTAGCATCTGATCAGCGGTATTTGAGGTGTTTGAGTGTCACAGGATTTGTTTTTAGTGGTATTATAACCTAGTTGTTCATTAGGAATAGAAAAAACAGCGGAAAGTTTGAGATGTCTGGTCGCAAGAACGGTAAGAAGTTCACCAAGGAGCATAAGGTGAGGGCTATTCAGCAGAATATCACCAGGAAGGCCCGTCTACGGAAAGAATATTTTAAGGCGTTGAAGGAGGAAGGGTACAGTGTTCCTGAACAGAGGGAGTCGAGGCGAGAGGTTAATGTCAAGAAGCTGAAGGAAGATAAGAAGCTGGAAGGTAAGAAGAAAATCGATGAGAAGAAGGAACTGAAACGTCTGAGGAAGAAAGAGCAACGTGAGAAGGCTGAGGAGCGCAGAAGGTTAGAGGCAGAGAAGGTAAAGACCATAAGACAGAAGGAGCAAGAAAGGGAGGCCAAGAAACGTAAGATGACGAAGAGGACAAGGTCAGGTCAACCACTAATGGGGCCTAAAATCGAAGATCTGTTGAGCAAAATCAAGACAGATGACACATATACCAAGTAATATAGGGAATACGCATTAATATTATTTACAAAAAAATTTCGGTATAAAAAATAAAACTATATAGAATAAAATCAAAAAGTTCACTATATATACACGAATAACTTATGATTTTTCATTTACAAGGGGATATTATTTCACTTTTTCTGTTTCTTTTGGAACTCAGCAATCAATTCCTTTTGAACATGAGGAGCAGTTGGAGCATAGTGGCTAAACTCTAGAGAGAACTCACCTTTACCTTGGGTAGAGGCTCTTAACGAACTGGCGAAACCAAACATAGTGCTCAAAGAACATTCAGCTCTTAGAGTAAACTCATCATGACCATTGTCTGTGTCTTGGATAACAGCCTGCAACTTATTCAACAAACCGATGACATTACCTTGGAACTCATTTGGTGAAGTAACGGTAACAACCATGATAGGTTCCATCACAACTGGTTGAGCTTTCAAGAAAGCTTCACGGAAAGCACTAACTGTAGCAACCTTGAAAGCAAGTTCATTGGAATCCACAGAGTGGATAGCACCATCGTTGATCAACATTCCGACATTCAAAACCTTATGACCAACCAATGGACCTCTCTCACAGGCTTCTTCAAAACCTTTAGCACACGCAGATAGATACTTATCTGGAATACGGCCACCAACAACTTGAGTTTCAAAGACATTGGATTTGTTACTACCTTCAACTGGAGACAAATTACCGATGATTCTGGCATACTGACCAGCACCACCAGATTGCTTCTTGTGTGTGTAGTCGAATTCACTAGGAATAGTAATGGATTCTCTGTAAGAGACTTGTGGCTTACCAGTGATACATTCAACATTGTACTCACGCTTCATTCTTTCGACGTAGATTTCCAAGTGCAGTTCACCCATACCGGAAATAACAGTCTCCTTAGATTCTGGATCAAATCTAACTCTGAAAGTTGGATCTTCCTTTTGGAAACGGTTCAAAGCCTTGGAGAAGTTTGTGGAATCCTTACTCTTTGGAGTGATAGACAAAGAAACCACCGCATCCGGAACAAACATGGAGGACATAGAGTATTGTAGTGTACCATCAGTAAAGGTGTCACCAGAAGAACAGTCAATACCGAAGGTTGCACAAATTTCACCAGATCCAACTTCGTCAACATCTTCCATATCGTTTGAATGCATTCTCACCAATCTTGAAACCTTAACCTTCTTACCAGTCTTGACATTTGTGATGTAGTTACCTTTCTTCAAACGACCTTGGTAGACACGAACGTAGGTCAATTGACCATACTTACCTTCTTCCAACTTGAAAGCCAAACCAACAAATGGTTGCTGGGTAGATGGGACCAAATTAACCTTGGCTTCTTCATGAGCAACATCTAAACCAGTGTTTAAGACCTCAGATGGGTTTGGCAAGTAGTCAACGATAGCGTCCAAAACATGCTGGACACCAGTGTTAGCCAGGGCAGAACCCATCAAGACTGGTGTAAACTTTCTAGCAATAGTGGATCTACGGATAGCTGCTTTTAGCTCCTCCACGGTAGGTTCTTTTTCTTCCAAGAAAATTTCAGCCATGGCCTCGTCAACGTCAGCAAGTGTTTCGATCAAAACTTGTCTCTTCTCCTCAACTAGTTCTTTCAATTCAGCTGGAATTTCAGCTTCTTCAATGATCTCACCGTTATCACCTTTATTATAGTAAGCCTTCATGTCAATCAAATCTACAACACCTTTTAGCTCAGATTCGGCACCAATAGGAACCTGGACAGCAGCAGCAGGTAGCTTCAATTTACTATTCAGTTGCTCAATAGCCTTGAATGGGTCAGCACCCATACGGTCCATTTTGTTGATGAAAGTGACTCTAGGAACATTGTATCTACGCATTTGGCGGTCCACGGTAACAGTCTGGGACTGGACACCAGAAACAGCACAAACAACAAGGACAGCACCATCCAAAACTCTCAATGCTCTCTCGACCTCGATGGTGAAATCAATGTGACCAGGTGTATCAATAAGGTTAAAATGATAACTGTTGTTATCCTTGTCCCAGGAACAGTAAGTGGCAGCCGACTGGATAGTAATACCCTTTTCTCTCTCAAGATCCATGAAATCCATAGTGGCACCGACATTATCACGGCCTCTCACCTCGTGAATCTCCTTAATTCTCTTGGTATAGTACAAAACTCTCTCAGTGAATGTTGTCTTACCGGAGTCAATGTGCGCTGAAATACCAATATTACGCAACTTTCCCAAGTTCTGCTTATCAGTGCTACTCAATGTCTTATTCAACTCATCGATGACCTTCTTCTCCTCTTCGTATTCAGCTCTGTACACCCTGCTAGCATGGAATGTTCGTCTCAGCACAGGCAATGTTTTTAAAGCACCGGCTTTACCCCAGTTCAAAGCAGGAACTCGAGGAACCAATATCATCTTTGCAATTATTAAGATTATAGTTAAGTTTCTGGGTTTTAGGCTCTTGTTCAAGGTCCTCGTTGTCTTTCGTAGAAGGATTGCATGTTCCTCTTAAACAGAAAACATTTCGGATCAGGCCCCTCTGCAACCGTACGTGGGGCCCTAGCTAAAGACCGATATTACCAAAATTGGCAAATTGAGCCATATAAATAGTTTTAAATAGAACTGATATATACTAAATCCATAAATCTCATATTGTTTGAATTGTTATTTAAGAAAACAAAAAAAAAAAAAATAGTATTTAATTCTATCAATTATTGTAGGGGAAAATACAGGATATTCTTATAATGACTGGATTAGAGGTTCTGAGTCCATTAGAATATCGTCGTCTTCTCCCTTTAGTATCTTGTCAATGTGGAGCAAGACTTCTTCAATGTACTCTGAATCACAAGAGACACCACTTCCCAGTCTGATGACCTTTTTGGACAAAGGTTTTGGTGCAGACTCTGGTTCTCTCTTTTTCGTTTCCATCATAAAGACCTCATTTCTCACTTTATGAACATATGGATAAGCACCCGACTTAGTACTGATATGCTCATCTTGAGAGAAATGGATAAAGAATTGGATTCTCTTTTTCCCGTTTATGGACACCTGTTTCAGTTCTATGATCAGTGTGATCTTGGAACCCAATTCTGGGTTGTAATACATCAGTTGATACTCACTTAGGTTGTGAAGACCCAAGTTAACTGTCATTTTTTTGCTCTCTGCTAGGGAAATGTCATCCTGGGCCGATTTATCTAGTATTTGCCCAAATGTGGAGAACAATGGAGATGTGAATTGCAAGTAACTGAAAATAAACTGATAATCAAGTTGTTGGTTATCAATAAATGGTTGAATAATGTGCTGTGGGTTAGCTTCTGATAATTTTACAGTTAAGTTTTTGATGGTCTGATCATCTGTAATAATATTAATAGTACAATCTTTAGTATCGGTACTAGACTTCAGATACTTGAAAGTAACCTCATTTGGTTTCAATGAGATAATTCTGAAATGTTCGGATGCAAAGTTCTTGTGCAAGCGTTCGACAACATCAGTAAGAACCACTAGCTGCATTAGCTTCTGTCTAAATAAAGTCAGATATTGTACAATTTCGTTCAAGTTATCAAACTTCTCGATTAAGTAGAATGCTAAAGGTACGTGTTTGACAAAATTAATCAATAAATCATCACATTGGCAATGAATGGCCATTGTACTTCTTTTGAACTTACTGTACAGTCTAATTTCAAAGTTCTTATAGTCTATTCTTAAAAACATGGTATTTTCCAATATTCCACTCAAGGCTTTAGAACCTTCTAAGAAGGACTCTAGTTCTAAAGTAATCAAAGATATATGATGTGGTACATCTCCTGTTTTCCCATCTGTTTGTACTCTTGTGTCGTCTAGAAGATGCTTAGGTAGTGAGCTATTGATCATTTCCATAGAACAGATCTTGTTACGTATGTTTAGATGGTTCAAGGAATCAATCAATGTGTGATTAATAATCTTGTTTAGAGTGCTCTTCTGTAGTGAAATTATCTTGCTATAAGTAATACTCTCCAACTTCATGGAAATAACATTAGTAGTATCCAAATACTGAATATGCCATTTACCTTTATTAGAGATAATTTTACCAATCCTCTTCTCCACAATACAAGAGGAGTTTGAGGAAACGATAGTTAAGATTAGATACCAGTTTACAGGCCATGTTGCTAATCTAATGAACATATCGTGTTGCAGCAAGTTATTTCCAGATTCTTCTGTATTAACCGGTGTAGATATACGTTTATCAAGTTTAATGACTTTACTGCATATCCAACCAGTCTTGTCAAACATGTTTCTTATAATGTATGCAATCTTATCTAACTTCAACTTTTGAAGAACTAAGGTTAAGTCTTCTGGTGTTTCAGCCCTATTAATTTGAGGCACATATTCCAACAACAATGAGGAAGGATTTTTGAAATAAAAAATACCACTTATCAAATCAATTTTCAATTGAATTGGCGCAGTTGATAAACAAGTCGTTGGCATTTGGAATAATAGGACACTTGGATTTTCTTCATCCTCTTGAAATATTCCTCTGGAGAGCAAGTCTGCCCTGATTAAACGGGAATGGTTGAACATGATCTCATCTAAAATTGCCTCGATGTTTCCGACTATATCGAAATACACTAGTGGCATGTGTTTTGATTGTTTAGCGTTTTCGTTATCCCATCTTAATATCAGATTTTCTGTCTTCCCATCAACACCAATGGTTAATTTAGTTCTATTACTTAGTTTCCCGTTTAGCCAGTATTTGACGTTAATGAAACTTTTCTTGACATTGTAGTTATGCACTAGGTTACCACCCGAGAACTTACCCTCGTTCTCTAAGGTTAGCAACTCCGTATGAATTAGGTACAGCTGAAGTGTGAGCACGTATTTGTGCAAAAACTTATGCAATGCAAACAGCGGTTGTTTGGATTTTAGTAATATTTCATTGGCTAATTTCTCTAGTCTTGGTTTGTTTAGCGGGAACTCGGAGTTGCCAAATAGGAATCTGAAATCCACAAAGAATAGTGGGGAGTGTCTGTCGATAGTAGAGAGCTGTATCTCGAACTCGCCTGGGACTGTTATATACACACGTCCGTCCCTTATCTCATAATTGTTGAACTGTTTGGGTAGTTCCATGGAGGCTATTTTGATCATTACTATTATATTCAGGTTCCGCAGTCTCTGGAGCACCAGTTTAGTAGGGATCTTCATCTGACCGCCCACGGTCTCGTACTCGTGGTTCTCTCCGCTTAGTTTGAAGTCATGTGTTGGCAAGTTTGGTCTGCCGAGACTGAGCACCTCTAGTGCTGTGACCAGGTCCACGTTGGGGAGCTTTGCGTTCGCGGTAGACTCCAGCGTGGCCTTCAGAGCCCATATGCAGTTGTTGACGACCATGTTCGTGCCCCTGAACCAGTTCAGCAGGTCGATCATGATGTCAAAATTGTTCTCCTTGATGGTCCTGCACCACTTCACCAGCACGTACAGCTTCAGAAACTGGTTCCTGATGAATATCAGGAGATTCAAGAACCGCATCTTCCGCGTGGTCGACGTCTCCGCGCTGTTCGCATGCACCGTGGTCTTCATGTACTGCGAGATCTCCTTGATCGTGTACACCGTCAGGTTCCGCACAATCATCGACAGCGGCACCTGGTTGATCTCCACATGCGGGATCGCAGGAGCCGCCGCAACGTAGTGCTTCAGCTCCTCCACAGACGTAACGGGACTCTCCAGCCCAATAGCACTCACTTTCTTCTCCAAAACCGCCTTGCCACTCATAGCCTCTCCAGGAGTACGCACCGCCGTTCCGTTCATCCTTGTTTTGGCTTCTCTTTAGGATCACCTTCTCCTTCTTCCTTCTTCCAAGTAAAATTAAACGCCCTTTGATAAATTGAAACTTTTTCCTGCGTTGCGCTTTGCTCTCAAAAAGGGATCGACGTTTCGTTGAGAGGTATACTTCTCGTGACCACATGGCCCCAACGGTTCCCTGGGCTACAGGTACTATACACAAGCTATACACAAGCTATATATGATGTTGATGCACTCTTGGTTGTTTGCAGTTGGTTTTTGTAGCCGGGTTCCTGCTTTATTTTCCGTTTTATGGAGGAGGAGGTGGCCATCTGGCCACCTCCCTCCTCCCACAACACAATAACAAAGTAACAATACAACTACACATCCGCAATTGCATTTGCAATCAACAATCGTCTCACAATTCTTTTGGAACTCCCCCCTTTGTGCCTGGGGGGTTGAAGTTTATAAGGGCCCCTTCGATTTTTTTTCAGCAACAAAACAAAACAACACAACAAATCAAACAATTGTGGAAATGGAGGACTATATCTCTCCGTTCAAGGGCAAGAACATGTACACGGATCCTGCTGGTCCGCAGCTGTCGCACAAATCTGTTTCGGGGAGTCCCAGCTCCGAGGAAGTCAATGCTGATACGAAGTCCAGGAGTCCCAGCTTCTTCGACTCTCTGGTTCCCTCCTTCCTGAGTCGCAAGGGTCTTATCGAGGGCGTGGATGATCTGAGCTCGCTGGGCAACGGTATACACTCCACGCAGCTGTACAGGGACTCGAAGTACCGCTACGCTTCCGAGAGACGCAATGAGTCGTTCCACGCCATATTCCAAAACATCCCGGGCTCTGATCCCCTGATTGACGACTTCGGGTGTATCATGCACAAGAACCACGCCTACAACGGCCGCATATACATATCTGAACAGCACGTCTCGTTCAACTCCTCGTTTGTTGATTGGATGACGAAGATCGTCATCCCGTTCAAGGACATTAAACACATAGAGAAGACATCCTCATCTTCCATCGGTGGCCAATTGACCCACGCCATCACCATAGAGGTCACCACAAGCGAGATATACATCTTGACCGGGTTCATCTCCACAGATGTCACCTTCGATATACTGAACAAAGTGTGGTCCTTCAACGTGCACGGCAACCTTCCACCGGACTACGTCCCTGGCCAGAGAAGACCCGGAATACTCGAGTTCGAGAGCAACGAGCTCGGGTTCACCAATATGAGCAGCCATTCTTCGCGGAGACCCTCAGTGGCTTCCTCCCCTATCCCATCATTCATCGACAGACCGCTGTTCGTCGAAAACTCAGGTACATTGGCAAGGAGTTACCAGATGTTACTGGCTAAAAACGATAATTTGAAGCGGATCGCACAGGATAAGTCTAGCAACGATGCTATAATGAAAGCAATTCTATCAATTGATGAAGCAGAACCTATCGTGGAAGAGTCCATAGATGACGGAGATGATTCTGAAGAGGAAGAGGAAACTTCGACCTCTAATAATTCATCCGGCGAGAACGTTAATGCCACAAAGGAAATTCACACTCATAAGCTGAAAGACTCAGCTAAGATGAAATATGATGGTCCACTATATAGTAGCCGCGAGACTGACTACGAACACGACGCAGTAGCCAATAAAGAAACGGTTTTGAAGGAATTGACTTTAAATGCTCCACCTGGTGTTATTTTCGAAATTATATTCAGTGATACTGACCATTCATTCATGTTGGATTTCTTGAAATCTTTGGACTCCTCCAATTTCACAGATATTGGGGCCTTTGACGGCATTGAAAACGAACGTGGATATACATACATTAAGGCACTAAACTACTCTGTGGGTCCTAAATCTACTAAGTGTGTCGTAACTGAGAAGGTTATAAACAAAGATTTTAATAAGACTATCAATGTGGTTGTTGATACTAAAACTCCAAATGTTCCAAGCGGTAACAGTTTCTCGACCAAAACTAGATACCAATTCAAATGGGCAAGCCCGACCACCTGTGGTTTGCAGATATCCTATTGGGTTGAATGGACAGGTTCAAGTTGGATCAAAAGCATGATCGAATCTTCTTGCAAATCAGGTCAACAAGAAGCTAGTGAAGCTCTAGAGAAATTACTGAACATATACGTTAAAGAAAACGTTGAAGAAACCGTAGTCAGCTCGAAGTCTCTGTCCAGTGAGCCAAAGAAAGAGGTAATAACTGAAAAGCATGTTACTAAGGAAACTGTGGTGGAAAAAGTGAAACCAGAAATCCATGTTGAACAAGCACCAAAACCAACCCAAGCCACTGTTAGATGGTTCACCTGGACCCTAGTATCTATGATTGGCCTAATTATTGTCCTTTTGATCCTAAATATCATTTTATCGCTATCACTACAATCTAAACTTGACAAACTCCTGATATCACAATTAAACAAAGCAAATATCGAAAAAGGAGGAGGGCTGTTTGAGATTCCTGTTCTTCGAGAGCAAGCTCAAATGGTATCACCAACTATGCAAGATGAAATTGTAAATATTCTGAAGAAGTTAATTGGTGAGTCTGCGACTGCCGGAGAATTAAACAACTCTGAAATTATGACTAAGTTATACTCAGCATTAAAAAATTGGCATTGAAAACATGAAGATTCAAATACTTAATATAACTTATTAAAAAAAAGTTGAAAAAACTACAAATAAAATAAAGATAAAGAAAACAACAAAACAAATATACATATTCTAAAGTTGGCGTGGTTTAAAAATTAATGATGATAAAAGGATAAACAGAAAAGAACAATTAATAATTATGATATTTTTATGAAGTAAAGTCGAATTAAAAAGAAATAAATAGCCATCATGCTATAATCTTTTAGAGGTTTCTCATGATAATACAAACCAGTTTTTTTTTTAGACCAGTTTGATATGCAATATAATTGGGTTTTGAGTGTCATGTGCCCAACACAATCGATAATTGAAAAGAAATTTTTTTTCACTTTCTTTCTAGAATAGTGTTGGTAGGTCTGGGTAGAAGGCAGCTGAGACCTTTGCAGTCTTCTGCGAAGAGAGCTGTTTGTCACTCAGTAGGTTCTCCTTCATCAGTATCATCCTTTCATTGAAAGTACTCTCGGGAACACGGTTCTGATTTGTTACAGGCACTGTGCCCTCAGATTTCTGGACATAGTAGTCATTCAGCAGCGCATCCATTCTCGAGGCCTTAGGATGAAGAGGACTAGCAATATTGTTAGCCAAAGACACTTTATGTCTCTCGTACAAGGCATCTATCTCATGTTTGAGACCTTCCATAATCTTTAGGATGTGTGGAACTTCCAATCGAAGCAACTGCTTGTACTCTTGTAGATATAATTCATCGTCTTTGGTTGAAGCTATACGAACCTGCGGATGTGCCGGCAACCTGTTGGTGCAGAGGTCTACGTAACGGAAATAGTAGAAGTACGCCAGACACTTGTCACCACCTTGAAAACTCTCCGACGCACTGTTCAACAAGGTGACACACGTCTTAAGGTACAGTTTCAACGGAATGTTGGGATTGAACTGGTAATCCCTAGCCTCAGCACCTAATTGCTTCGAACTTTTCATTGCAGTTTGAAGTTTCAAAGCCTCACCCCAGACAAAAAAAAACGAACACTCAGATACAAGTTTCAGTCAGCAATTAATACCAATTGAATCAACCGCACTCAATTCATAATCATCTCAAGATTGAAGAGAAAAAATAACTAAAGAATACTATCCAATCCATCGAGCTCATCGCATTCATTTTTTTTTCCTTCAGCCGCACCGTTCTACGTGGATTTCTGTGGACGCAACTTTTTTTTGATGAAAAAATTTTTTTTTCAGTGAAAAAGTTTCGATTTCGAGCCAATATTTGGATTTGCAGATGATATAGTGATGACTTGGCCAGTATTTTGGTGTGCTGTTGGGTTATTAATTGATTCTAGTTTGATATGTATTCACTGGATGTTTGTTGTTGAGGGGTTTTCTTGAACTTGCCTTGGAAACCGGTCCTAAATTGCAAATCTTTGTTTAATAATCACAAAAATGGGTTCGACATGAACTGGTTGTATAAGCTGGTTGTCTTATATACATATAACTGAAAATCTTGCTTTTAAGTATAAACTGTAAAATATATTATTGTAAAATTTGATTTCAAGTACGTCTATGTTGACGAAATTTACATGAAAAGGGACGACTCAAGAAAACATCTATAATCTATATATAAGAAAACTCCCCCAAAGGATTTATTGTGCAGATTCGAAGCTACGTTGAGAGTATCAGCAATGAGTTCCTTGGTTAGACGGCATGTGGCTATACTCCCACGGAGATTGGTCATACCCAGAGGTTATGCCAATGCTCCCAAGTTTGATGAAGCTGAAATGTTTGGTGCTGAGCTATCAAAGCCATACAAAGCCAAGAGACTGGAACGAATCGATTATGACTGGACAAAAGGCAAGACCGGAATGTCTCAAGATGAGGTAGACTCGCGTTATGTTAAGATGATGAAGCTAAATGCCATATTTAAGGGTATGGGGTTATTTGTACTTATCGGCGGTGCTGCTACGTTATATTTGAGCTGGCCAAACATAAAGAGCAAATACGTGTTGTTAGGTAAGAGTAACAAGCTTCCCAGTGATGGTACAGAAACGGCATTCACGAAGAAAGAACCTGTGTTTGTTGGTACTGGAGAAGAGAATGTCAATACTTATATATGGGGGTCAGCTAATAAATCAGCGATTCCTAAGGCATCAAAATTTCAAGGGATTGAGAACTGGAGGAAAGTACTGCTGATAGGGGATAATGTGAATCTTGGCATTGATCCATCGGGAGATCTGGTAGATTTATCATCTGGTGAATCAATACTGAAGAACCAGAAACTTGTAGATATCAAAACCTCGTCAGAAACTCTTTATGCATTAGATAAATCAGGAAGAATACTGATAATACCACTGGGGAAACTTAAGGAATTAGATGAATATATAACTTTGAAAAGATCGTGGTTGATGCCATGGAAGAGGTACCCATTTTATAACTACAGACTTGAGACATCGAACGTTTTTAAAAGAGGTGAGAAACAAATTATCGATTATGATGTGGGGAAAGAACATGTTGTGATTATCTCCAATATTGGAAAAGCTTATACTTGCTCTACCGATAGTAGTAAAATTGACGAGGACCGTGTTTCGTATGGACAATTTGGCATTCCATATTTCTCAAAGTTTGATACGTTTCCTAAACCGAATGTGCTCCACGAGATTGAAATGTTAAATACATCTTTTGATCATAGTGGTAAGATTATAAATAAATCGATAGAGCAAGTGGCATGCGGTGACTACCATACCTTGGCTAGAGACTCCTTGGGTAACCTGTATAGTTTCGGATGGAATCGTTTTGGTCAACTGGGTATGCCCATTTCCTACAAGTCAGAAAGTATCCCATATCCAAGAATTATCAATGGTGCTTTCAATGCGCATTTTCCAGGAGCCAACACATTGGATATCAAATGTGTTGATGTTAAATGTGGTGCCGAGACTTCGTACGTGTCAATGAAGGCCAGTCCCAAATCAGGATTCCTAGTAGGTGAAGTGCAGAACCCTCTGGATGTAAACCAAGTCCACTATTTTTCATTTGGTAACGGTATATTTGGTGAATTGGGTAACGGAACTTACAAGAACTCGCAACAAGAACCAACCAGAATCAAATTTGAGAATGCCAAGCCTGTTGGAAGTGTGAAGGTAGCTTCATGGAGTACTGGGCCTCATCATGTTATTTGTGAGCTTGATGACGGCAGTGTTGCTGCGTGGGGTAGTAATGAATACGGTCAGTTGGGAAACGGTAAAAAGGTGAAGGTCTCAAAGCCCGTCTTGTTACCTGCAATTCTACAAAAGGGCGATAAGAAGACTGTGACTCAGCTCAACGAGGGCAAACTAATGTTGAAACCGGGCCAATCTATTGTCACTGGTGATACAAACTCATGTATATATAAAAAGTAAAAAAAAAAAATCATTTGTAATTAAGTTGAATATGCGAAAAATTATACAAGGCACTATTTATAATCCTATTTTATTTTAGTTATTATTTGAACCACTTTATCACGTAGTACACGGCAACCAGGAAGATAAATAATATTAGCACAAAGATCAATTTGTCCTTGAAGACACGTTTGTTGATGGTTTGGATAGTCTGTTCCGAGACCCCCAGCGTGCGCAGACTCTTGTTCATCTGGTCCTGCACTTTCAACAGCACCTGGTTCTGCTCAACTATGTCGTCGAGGGACTGCTGTCCCATCTCCAGTATCAAGCTGAGCCTGTCGTTAGCCCTGCTCAAGTTGTAGTTCTCCTGCTGCAGGCCCTCATGCATCGGCAGTCCATACGAGGATGTGTTATTGTTGCTTTGGGTGTCCTGTGTATGTGTCCTACGCTTATTCATGACAGACTCGCCAACGGACTCGCCAATGGGCGTCTCAAACAGTTTACTCCTGGCGTTACTTTCGTTGTACTGTTGTTTCAGCGTCTTGAACTTATCGCTGAAATCCGCGTGGTCCTGCGTCAAAGACACGAGACGCAGCTGGTACTTTGGGTCCAGCTCGGGGTCAGTCTTCTTCTGCTTCTCGTAGTGCTGCTTGTACTGTTCTATGGTCTTGTTAAAAGAGACCAGAGTGGAAGAGATGGACCCTTGCAACGAGATCGGCGCGGTCACTTGTTCCTGCTCAAACCTGGCAATATCCTGCTGCAACTGCGACTTCTGCTTCAACCCATGGTTATACAACGCGTTCATTTGTCCTGTTATTACTAAAAAGCGACTGCAGAAACTGTTGAAACTGTAGAAACTGTAAAATGTATCACAACAACACTACCTCTTTTGATCCTTTCGTGGCTCCATCATAGAAAAATGCACAGAAAACTGAAGCATCTTAGAGGTGATGATGTACGGGAGAGGCAGGTGACGTGTGCATCTATACGTATTACCATGTGATGTATACATATGTACGTATATCATGTGACATACAATCACACGAACATCATACCACAACACGAACATACCACACCACCCGTTACGTACAATAAGATAATGTCAGCCATTCTCTTTTTTGTTTTCGGACGGGGCAGGGCAATGGGCAGGGCAGGGAGAAGAGAAGATGGCTGTGATCGTTGGGAGAGACCCTGTGGTAGTCCGGGTTGTGTCTGTGTGTATGCGGGTGTTTCTGTGTACAAAAAAAGGGCTGGCTCGGTTTTGCGTGGTGGATTTTGTATGGTAGATTTTTGCGTGGTGGGGGGTTACGCGTAAAGACAGGGCCTTCTTTAATTTACGCGTGTCGGTCGTTTGAAGTGTTCAAAATTTTTTTGTGCTGGGTTGGGACCCATAAAAAAGATATTGGCTGGGTTTGGTATTTCCATATATAAAGGGAGTAGTGATTTATTACTGTTCTCTATTTAGTATTACCAATCAAGAGAGGAACCACCAGAATTAATGACACCTGCTACACCACCTAGGTCGAGGAGAACGGATTGTAAGACTCCGAGAGGAGGACAGATGTCGGGGATTCCAGTGACTCCGTCGACGGTACAGAAGGGTAAAGCCACTACGTCGCTGCAGCAGGACAGGCCTGTCCTGCTGCAGCCGCCCGCCATGCTCTCGACTCCCTTCACAGGTCTTAAGTCTCCCGAGAGGTCTCCGTACCCAGCATCTCAGCAGCGCCGCGGGTCCGTCAAAAGAAGTTTGTTCCCCGAACACGAAGAACAAGATACAGTGGTGCGGAGCTTGTTCCCGCAGCTGCCGCAACAGAAACAGGCCAAGAACGTGCCGGGGACTCCCAGCGATAAAGTTATAACGTTCAAAATGGCACAGGAGTGGAACAACGTCTCGGCAGGGACAAGCGGGGCCGATGACGAAGAAGAAGAGGAAGAAGAACTGGTGAAACCCGTCAAACTGAAAAACCCGTTCATGGACGATGCCGTCACCAAGGAGGAGAGGAGAGCCAGACACGCGAAGCTCGTGAGCGAAAACCCGGAACTCGGGTCTACAGTAACGTACGTCAACAAGCACGGGAAAGTGGTAGAGACAAGACGTCTCTCCCCACAGGACCAGCAGAAATACAAACCAAAAGCCCTCTTCACAGATGAAGACGTATAGAACACAAAAATCATCTTTCCCAAAAAATTATCTATTCCCAATTTCACGAACTCTTTCTTTTACTTTCTCATTCCCGGTAGAATGATCTCTTGCATTTATACATATTTCCCCAATAGCACAGTTTCTAATAGTTATAATCATAATAATACTTATTACTATCATCAATATGGTTCAAATTATATAGTTGTGTACGTAATGACATGTGCATACCGTCAGAACGGATATTCCAAAAATAGAAAATTCGCCAATTTTTTCGTTTTCTTTGATCCTTTCTTTATAAAGCCTTTTGTACAAGAAGTATTGATCGTTTAGTGTTTGGTTTTGATTTCAGCAAATACAGCAGAGGAAAAGACATATAATGAAGATCAGTGCGATTATTGGTGTGGTGTGTAGTGCCGGGCTGGTTTTGGGTCACGGTGGTGGCCATGTAGCCAAGACAGATAATGAGAAGCTGGATGTGAAGCATTCGCTGCCTGATCTGGTGAAACAGAACGATAAGATGCCTTCTAACTGGATTGCTGGCGAGTCTACGAAGCTAGAGGCCGCTAGGTTTGTGCTGACACCGGGGAAGAACACCCGCGGTTCTCTGTGGGCCAAGGAATCGTTTTCACTCGAGGACTCGTTTGTTGTGGAGTGGACCTTTAGAGATATCGGGTACGAAGGTGAGGATTCTAAGGGAGGTATGGGGTTCTGGATGATTAACGAAGAGAATGTCCAGCAGGCTTTGAGTGACAAGAGTTTCGTCAATGGGCCTTCGAAGTTCGATGGTCTGCTGCTGTACCTGGACACCAAGGAGCCATACGGGCCAAGTATCAAGGCGCAGTTGAACGATAAGACCCTGGCAATTACCAGAGATAACGCACAGGAGAAATCATTTGGGTCGTGTCTGCTGGCATACCAGGACAGCTCAGTGCCAACCACGCTGAGACTTACCTACGACAGGGACAACAAGAGCATGTTGAAGTTGCAGATAGATAACCGTATCTGTTTCCAAACTTTCAAGGTCTCGCTGCCAGCTGGCCAATACCGCTTTGGTGTCACTGCTGCCAACGATGAACACGCAGAATCCTTTGAAATTTTGAAGATGAGACTGTACAACGGTGTCATCGAGGACTCCATGATCCCTAACGTCAACGCCATGCCTCAGCCTAAATACGTTACTAAACAAGTTGACAAGGCCACAGGTAAGGAGAAGATTGTTGAACAGGACATCTTTGACACCACAAAGGGTGACAAAGTCAGCCTGCTAGACTTGTACAAGAAACTGGACAAGGTCGAAGGTGAGCTTTTGGCCAATGATATGGCCGCCATGGAGCAGAAGCTGTCCTCGCTTGTCCAGCTGCAGAAGGAAACCACAGACACCATCGTGCAGCTAATGACCGTGATCGAGGCCATCGCCTCGAAACGTAGAGACGTCTACGTCGAAAGCAACAAGAACGAGCAAGCAGGAAACCTTGACCAATACAAGGACTTCATCTCCATGAACGAGAAGCTAGAGAAAATGCTCGAGGAGCAACAAAAGGTTAGAGAACTGAACAGACAAGAAACCTCAGGAAAACACGAAGTGGATGCGCTGTTCCGCAAGATGGCATTGTGGCTCTCGCCAGTGATCGTCCTGATGATCATCATGTCCTACTACACCTTCAAAATCAGACAAGAAATCGTCAAGACCAAGCTATTATAAAGAAATTAACGTCCAACCCCCGCATTAGAACATATTTTATTTGTTTATATATTTGCACATAGAGTATAAATCATTTACATTTATTTAACAGTTAAATTGTGACTACAAGACCTCATTGCCGGAACACAACACCCGGACACCTTCTACTGTTGCACTTCTTCTTTGAAACGGAAACATCACAGACCTCCACTGGTTTTTTTCCTCAACGGGTAATACTTCCTAATCCAGTAGCAACATGGCATTATAGCCGCCGTTGCTCCACTCTACCCCGCACAGTCCGAAACAAAACTCTGTGCGGGTGTTTCTTTGCTGTTGATACGTCGGCGGCTAAATATACCAGAATAGGAAAATTTGGAAAGGGAGTGAGGGGGGAAGAATGAGCATTGGGACAAAAAAATGTATAAAAAGGGGGTGGGGAAGGAAGGATGGCGGCTAAAGATCTTGTTCTTATACATTACACTTTTCTTGGTTGCAATAAGAGACCAACCAAACACAATGAGGTTTGTTTATCTTTGGTTTATGATATCTATAACTGGTGGAATTGTGCTGCCAGACTATGGCCACGTTAAGATACCGAGCCATTTCAGTCTCGAGCACACCAGACTGGTTCCAGAAAACCATCTTGCTCCATTGATAAAACCCTCTTACAATAACAAGGCTTTGGACGCAATGAGCCGTAGGCTCGAACCGTACAGGTACATCGTGATTTTTAAGGATAATGTATATAACAAACAGATAAGCACTCATGTAGAAGAGGTAAATCAGTTTCAAGTCCATGATCTGTCAGATTTACATCTAAACCATCCGTTTTTCACATATACAGATGCAATGTATGGAGGTATTATATCTAAATTTGATCTAGGTACAGGTTTCAAGGGTTATTACGGATACTTCACTGACAACACAATAAATTTCATCAGGGAACAGAAAATTGTTGAATACGTGGAGATGGACTCCGAGGTACACACTGACGACAAAGTAGTCCAAGGTGCTTCACCATGGCAGTTAGCAAGAACTTCACACCGCAATAGATTAACGTTAAACACTTACCGCGAATATAAATGGGATAACGCAGGAACAGGAGAAGGTATAGATGTTTATTTGCTCGATACTGGTGTCTACAAAAAAAATCCCATGTTGGTTGATAAAGTTAAAGAGGGCATTAATACAATACATGGAGAACCTTATGATGATCTAAATGGTCATGGCACACAAATGGCAGGCCTCATAGTTACTAAATTTGGCGTTTCTGAAGCGGCCTCACTTTGGGATATTAAAGTTCTGGATTGGCAAGGGCGCGGGATGGTTTCTGATATCATCAAAGGTATGGATTGGGCACGGAGCAACCACAACAATCAACTGGATAACAAATTTTCAAAGGCCTCAATTTTGCTTTTTACAATTTCAGGTCCACGTTCAGTAACATTTGATAAAGCAGTAGATAAAATGGTGTCTAACGGACTTCACGTGGTTGTCGGTGCTGGGACCAGAGGAATAGATGCCTGCAATACAAGCCCAGCAGCAGCAAAAAAACCTATAACAGTTGCTGGTCTAACTATTACTGATGAGCCTATTAACAACGCAAATTGGGGACATTGTGTCGATTTCTATGCACCTGGGGAAAATTTATTAACAACATGGCCAAAAAGAAAATACACATCGATGCAAGAAACAAGATATATCACTGGTTCCTCAGCTGCTGCCGCTCATGCAGCAAGTGTAGTTGCATATTATTTGTCAATGGCACCCCTTGAAGATGACTATCCAGTCATTACTCCAGCTGAACTGAAATTGAGTATCAAAAATATTGCTACACCAAATAAAATCCGTAATATCCCCTTAAGGACCAGAAATTTGATTCTTTACAACGGTGCAGGCATGTCATTAGGTGACTTTTTTGGGCAGCATAGAAATCCTTCTAAGACTACAACTACAACAACAACAACCGAAATAACAACCTCAAGTGGGCCTACTCCAGGACCGACCTCGACATCCTCTAACATCTCCATTGCATACTTCACCTTGAGAACCCGGTCCATTTCAACTTGATCCAATCCAAAGGTAAACTGAACAGTCATATCCCGAGAACGTGATTCTTAACAACCTAAACCAGTTCAGAATGGTCGTTAGTATCCATATTTTTGAAGATCTTGATCAGGATCCTAATCGTGGTGTGTAAAATTTATACCATTTCAGGAGAGGATCAATTATTTCTGAATGACACTTGATAAATAAAATGTTTCATAGCTAATATCTCAATAGGTAATATATATTCATCATCCTACTAACGAATAACTTAATATTTCTCTTTCAATTTTCTTTTTTCTTTTGGTTATATTTGAACCTTAGCAATTCTAAATTTCAGTTAATTAGAAAAGACGTTAAAAATGAAAAAAAAAAATTAAAAGCTAAAGAAAAGTGTTTCTGTGAAAACATGTCAATAATTAACAGTAATTGTTTCACTTTCTCATTTACTTCACTTTAAGAAACTTCTTCAAAGAATTCAGTAGTACTGATAAAAAGCCCATACTAAGAGTTCACAAATAGGATTTATGATAAAAGCTGTTTAAGCAAGGGAGACAAGAGTACATGAACTTTTGTTGTAATCGAGATCCCTCAAACTAGGACCAAATCTGTGATCCAAAGAACATAGCTTTTCGGGATGGTGAATGTCCCTTATCCTGACAATGATGATGAATCAATTTATTATTACGATTTCAAGAGAAGTGATCATTCCGCTAACACCAGAAAAAAGATAAATATACAACAGGATAACAATTTTTATACAGAAATTATTTCCAAAAGTAACTATTCCTCTTCCTCTCTCCCAACAAAAAGGAAGAATAGAAAAATAGTTAGACATACAAGGCATAATGAACTGAAATCGGTCGAATCAAATAATATTCGCTTTTTTATGAGTATAATTATGATAATCTGTGTTAGTTGGATATTGTTATCGATATTAAGTCGTTTAGAAGAGATTATTTTAATATTTTTTGGTTAATGAAAACTGTCAAATGTTATAGAAAATGGAATGGTTTAAGTATGGAATATTATTTCATTATTTTCAAAGAAAAGAAAAAATAAGTATATAATGAGGTAAGGTGGTAAAGTATTAGCAATTTACCATTTTGAAGTCACCAAGTTCATTGAGTAAATCCTGCACTTCATTTCGAGGTCGTTCTAAAAGGACACAAATTTTATCAACGGACTCTGCATCAGCAAGGCATTGAAGGAGTATATCTTTTTCCTTTCTCTTGAGTTGTTCCCAAAAGTGTTCAATTCGATAAGACTCATTATTTGATGACCATTTAAAAAGTTTCTTCTGTTCGGGCATGGTCTCAAACGATACCTTCGACAATCTTTTCGCTCTCTTTTGTGCAAAAAGCTGTGATGAACCTAACTCTGGTGTATCAAATAATGGACTATTATTGGTGTTTGATCTTGTATTGCCCTTGAGTAAGTTCTCAGTTATTGACAGCTTTTTGTATGCATTCATTAAGGCTTCATCGGCAGCACTACTATTGATATGTTTAGTTTTGTACAAAAATTTCTCATCAGTAGATTTGTGCTCTAGCTCATTTCTTTTTAAGAGATTTTCCAAGTGATCAACGGAATTCACAATAGGGTGTGTATTACATCTGTATATGATTCCTCTCAGTAATCCAAATGTAATAAATCGTCTAATATCTATTCTCTGTTCTCTGATTGTGTTATAGTTATACTTATACCAATCATGTAATGTAATACCTTGCGAAAGGGATCGATAAAGATCAAAGAGTACAGATTTTGTTGGTAAAAATTTCGAGTCGTTGATTCTATTTCTTGAATTAGAGGTTGAAAGAGTACTCTCAGATTGTTTCTTATTTTTGTAGAAATTGTTGCTCTTATATTCAACGGAAGACGATCTAGATTGTCTTCTAGAATCTACTCCGTCAAAGGAACTCATGGACGTTGTAACAGAGTCATTAGTATAGTGTCTGTTGTGTTTAAAGACTGAGGAAGCCTTGTCAATATTATGGTCATAGTCCAGGTCTGTTAACTTTGAGTTACTTGGTAACACTACATAAGTTTGACAATCTGAAGCCATCAAAGGGGCAGTCAAAAATAAATGTATGCTAGAAGTTGGTGCGTATACATTAGCGAATTGGAAGACATCTGAAAGGATCAAACAATTGTAATATATTAAATGTCTGATAAACTCTATCACCACTCTTTCGTCATTCTTGCTCAATTCTGCAATCCTGTATATCGTGTTTAAACCGTTTATGAAGGGAATAATACTTAGCATAATTGGATCCCAATTAACATCAACTATTTTCGAGAGATTCACAAGTGAAATCGGCACATCTTCTGATGAGATATAGGGCGTTGGTGGGGCCAGTAAAGGGAATAACTTGATATCAACGGCATTTCCTTCATCAATTGGTATCAGACACTCGGAATACGTATTTAAGTCTTGATATATTCTCATTAATAGGTCTTTAATGGAAAATCCGGATTTCTTTGAGGTCATAGTAGATAAGATGTCATTCAGCTTTTCATATTTGTTTCGCTGCTCAGTAGTCATGATCGAGCTTCTATCGTCACCTTTAAGTTGACTAATGGAGTCTATATCGTAGTTATGTCCTTTCTCAGCTGGCTTCACATTGTATATTATTGGGTCCTTCTCTGCCTTTGAAAGTATCTGGTTTTGTATCTCTAACACCCTGAACATCTTTCCGAGTCTTTCAATTGCGGGTTCATAAGGAGATGTTTCACAGTCATACGGGAAAACAAATACGAAATTAAAACTGAAGAAGTTTCTAGCGTATATTGAAGAATTTATCGTTACTGGGTAGCATGCTATGCGAAACTTTTCATACTTGAACGTTATGAGCCTGTGACAAAGCGCATGTTTGGGTATGATATAATTCTTGATGGAGTCAAAATTGATACCGCTCTTCTCCAAACTCCGTGGAGGGAAATCGTACTTCACCTTAGTACCCTCAGTCGGGTGGAATATAGAGTAAAATATGGAATGAATATTGACAAACCCATCGAATTGTGAAGTCATTGTGGAAACCTAATCCTATCCAATTCTCTTTCTGCTTGTCTCCCTGATTCCTCCACTAATATATCAACCGTGTCAAACTGATATGATGTATATTTTATGCCTCCTGACTCATTCTTGATAAAAACTGTTTGCATTCAAAAGTTCCCTTTTGAAGCAACTGCCCTTATTTTTTTTTCAGTTCTTTTTTTTTTTGTTTTTTTCCAGCTGATGCGATGCGCACCACTGTGAAAAATATTGAGTGTGTGATTCATAAACCAATACTCTGGACAAAAAAACCTGTACAATAAAGGCAGTGTATGTTTGAACAAAAGTTGTTCCAAGCGAGCAGTGTTATTGCTTCCTTTGATAGCTTACAATATTTTGAAGTGAAATGAAAAATCGAGGAAAAATTGAGGAATCTTTAATATCTTGTTATTATACTATTACAACGTATTCACCTCTCTAGTGTAAACTAATAAAGGGAATAGAAGTCAATCTTAGTTAATTCATTATATTAGATGTACATAATTGATGTTCAAATCATGTGATCACGTAGTCATTTATGAGACCAAATCATTTTCCGATACATATATGTGACCGAATCATATTAAGATACATGCTCCAAGTCATTTACACTTGAAAAACAGGTCTTGACATGGTCTAATCGAAATCGGAAATCAATTGTAATGTTTCTTCCCAGATTCCCATACTATCAAACTGAGGTCTATCCAGCTCGGTTGCACATGATTTCTACGTCTATTATGATAACTTCCTTATACTCGGTATACCCACAACCTAATTCAGCGGATTAAGTATAGTGTTACCTTTAGGATGAAGAATATATGGTGAAATAAAAGAACATGAACCAAGAAAATTCAGATCAGAAAGAAGTTGATAAGAATTATAAAGAAAAAAAGAAAGAAAAATATAGATGATCTAGGACGTTGATTAGTGAAATAGTAACAACACAAATATTCCAGCAAAATAATACCCGAGAATATTTTTTGGGTTTTTTTAACCACGTAAATGAATTCATTATGTCTCAGTGGTCACACAAAATTGAGCTGTAAAAAGAATCTAACGACAAAACGTTAAATAGAAACAAGTATATAATTACCCAGCACTACTGAAAATTCTATGATAATCCAAATTTGAAAATTGTGGTTTAATTATTTACCCAGCTAAAGTAAGTGCTACTTTTATTACCCAGCCAAAAAAGTGGACGTTACCCAGCTATAAGTAAGCATCCTTTTATGGAAGCTTTGAAAAATGAACAAGCTCTTATACAGTTAAGAGTTGCGGACAAAAAATAACAAAAGAAAGCCTCTAGAATTGAATCAAAATTATTAAGACGTTATTAAAATATCATTCTGAAATAGATCACTTACTAAATATAACATCATTAAAAGAAAAATATATAATGTAAAACAACATAAAATTAATAAACGAAGACCATTTCCATTACACAGTAACTCCAAAATAAATTAATAAAAGCTCTGAGTGCTGTGGGGTCTGGGTGCTGTGGGGTCTGGGTGCTGTGGGGTCTGGGTGCTGTGGGGTCTGGGTGCTGTGGGGTCTGGGTGCTGTGGGGTCTGGGTGC
>JAKTPY010000051.1:4922-64740 GCA_030556385.1 Nakaseomyces kungkrabaensis | reverse complement strand
CACTACATACACCTTGAGCGACACCGACAAGTTCTCTCAACCTCCAGAGTCTACTGTCACCGTCACCAAGGACAGCACCACTGAGACCGATGTCGTCTCCTACTTCCCAACCGTTGGTTCTGACGGTGTTACACACACTGGAAGCACTACATACACCTTGAGCGACACCGACAAGTTCTCTCAACCTCCAGAGTCTACTGTCACCGTCACCAAGGACAGCACCACTGAGACCGATGTTGTCTCCTACTTCCCAACCGTTGGTTCCGACGGCAAGACCCACACCGGTACCACTACATACACTTTGGGACCACATTCAAGCTCTGAGGAAGAAGACTCAACCTCAGTGTTCACTTCTGATGGTACTATCATCACCAAGATCGTATCACACAGCACATACACTGCCAGCAACGGACAATTGACCACTGATGCTGTTACATACTTGACATATGACCAAGTGGATGCCAACCCAGTTTACCGTAACATGTCCTCCACTCCTATCTCATCTGCTATCTCTCCATCCGAATCCTCTTCCACCACTCCTGCTCCTTCTGCTTCGGCCCCATCTGAAGCCGATTCCACCTCAGTCTTCACATCCGATGGCACTGTCATCACTCAAATTGTTTCCCACACCACGTACACTGCCAGCAACGGGCATTTAACTACTGATGCTGTCACCTACCTGACCTACGATCAAGTGGATGCCAATCCATTGTTCCGTAGCATGAGTTCTAGCTCTACATCTTCTAGTGCAGCTCCATCAAAAACTAGCCCCGGATCCTCTGGTTCCGGTTCTTCTGGTTCTTCAAACTCTGGCTCCAACTCCGGATCCGATTCGTCTGGTACTTCTGGTTCCAACTCTGGTTCTGGTTCTAACGCTGGTTCTAACTCTGGTTCCAACTCTGGTTCTGGTTCTAACACTGGTTCTGGTTCTTCTGGTTCTGGTTCTGGTTCCAACTCCGGATCTGGTTCATCTGGTTCATCTGGTTCTGGTTCTGGTTCTAACTCTGGTTCCAATTCTGGTTCTGGTTCTAACTCTGGTTCCAACTCTGGTTCTGGTTCTAACACTGGTTCCTCTGGTTCGTCTAACGCTGGTTCCTCTGGTTCTGGTTCTAACACTGGTTCTTCTAGTTCCAATTCTGGTTCTGGTTCTGGTTCCAACTCCGGATCTGGTTCATCTGGTTCATCTGGTTCTGGTTCTGGTTCTAACTCTGGTTCCAATTCTGGTTCTGGTTCTAACTCTGGTTCCAACTCTGGTTCTGGTTCTAACACTGGTTCCTCTGGTTCGTCTAACGCTGGTTCCGGTTCTTCTGGTTCCGGTTCTTCTGGTTCCGGTTCTTCTGGTTCCGGTTCTGGTTCCAACTCTGGTTCTGGTTCTGGTTCTTCTAGTTCCGGATCCAACTCTGGTTCTGGTTCCAACATTGGTTCCGCTTCATCCGGTTCTGGCTCTAACTCTGGTTCTAACTCTGGTTCTAACTCTGGTTCTTCTAACTCTAGTTCTGGTTCCGGTGCATCTGGCTCAAACCCTGGCTCTTCTAATTCTAATCAAGGCCTACGTATTCAGCAAAGTGCCTCCGTTACCACTTCTCAAACTCTGAATACACTACAATATCATGGCAGTGGTTCCACAACCGCTAACAACATCTGGTTGGCTGCCGTAATGCTGTTGTTGTCATTTATCTGATGTTTCGTTTGATTTTTCTTCATATTCTATTTCCACAATTATTCATCAATTTTTAGTTCGTGCGTGTACAATACACCAATCTCCCTACTGATAATTAGTTATTAGTTATTTCATATTAGTTATCATACAATACCCTGTTTTAAATTAATAGTAAACCTTCCTTTTTTGCTAAAATCTAAAAAATTAAAGAGCACGTTCGTTATGTCTCTACTACATTTCTAGACTACATTTTTACCAAAATTTGAGTTTGGAGTTTGTTTGTTCGAATCAAACCGATTCAATATAAATATATTAATTATTAGTTAACTCTTGAAGAAACTACACAACAATTTATAGTAGTTTAGGACATGAATTTTTCGTTAATAGTCTTTAATGTTTGCAATAGAATAAATGATAGCAACTTCTTTTGAGAATTTTAGTTTGACATAGACTATTAAATCATAATCTGTAAAACTATTTCGACTAGGAACGTAATTTATTGTTACACTTCTTAATGCAAACGATCAAAACAAAATATATATGAAATAATAAAGGATAAAGATGTTTTCACTTTTTAGTTTGTATATATGAAATGGTAGACTGTTATGAGATATAGACCCATTGTAGCTTATTTAATTTCGGTAATCCAATAGTTATAAATATAACTGTTAGATACGGCACACGTATTTATCAGAAGTTTTAAGTACAATTTCAGGTATCACATTTACATCGTTACAATTGACTATTTTGATATCAATTTGTAGCAAATTCTCATGTGTAAGAACGTATAGTAGGAAATTGTTCCAAAAAGATTATGTAAAAAAGAATATAAAAAAAAATACCACTAATCTCTTTACATATACTCTGATATATAAATAAATAATGTTATTGTAATCCAAGGTCTATTACCATTATATTATGATATCATATACTACGTCGGAGTCATGTGCTCTATACCGCAACACGTAATGTCTTGTGGTTTAGTACAAAATGATATGAAAGTTTTTTGTTTTTTTCGTTTTTTTTTGTTGTTTTTGAGATGAAGGTTTTTAAAGGTTTTAGCATATTTTGATCTGTTGTAGTGATGTTATTGGGTACAAGGTGAGGTCTCTATAAGGATAATGAAGTACAACAGGCCCTTACTGGTGAGTGTTGTTGGGTCTTTGTTTGCGCTGTATTTGGTGCTGAAGTTTGTGGACAATGTTTTTGATCTCGCGGCTGTAATATCTACGTCGCTTGCGAGCTACTACATACCTGATTTCCGTGGTGTGCCGCAAGTAGAGTTCTATGATTTAGAAGAGTACAGGGGTCATGCCGATGGGTGGCAGCGTGGAGATCGTATTCTGTTCTGTGTCCCGTTGAGAGATGCTGCTGAGCACTTGCCTATGTTTTTTGACCATTTGAAGGCGATGACGTACCCACACCAGCTGATAGATCTTTCATTTTTGGTGTCTGACTCGAGCGATAACACCATGGGTGTGCTTATGGAGAATCTCCAGCAGATCCAGGGTGATAAGCACCTGCGGTTTGGTAATATTGAGATTTTTGAGAAGGATTTTGGTCAGATCATAGGGCAATCTTTCAGTGATAGACATGGGTTTGCAGCCCAAGGTCCCCGTCGTAAACTGATGGCCAGGGCACGTAACTGGCTAGGGTCAGTTGCTATTAAGCCTTACCATTCGTGGGTTTACTGGAGGGATGTGGATGTTGAAGTTATCCCAAGGTCTGTTATGGAGGACCTGATGCATCACGATAAGGATGTGATTGTTCCTAATGTTTGGAGACCATTGCCTGACTGGCTAGGTAATATTCAGCCTTATGATTTGAACTCGTGGCAGGAATCCGAGGGTGGTTTGCAATTGGCAGACACGCTTAGCGAAGACAGTGTTATTGTGGAGGGTTATCCAGAATACGCGACATGGAGAACACATCTGGCTTATATGAGAGATCCGAACGGTGATCCCGAGGAAGAGATGGAATTAGATGGTATTGGAGGTGTCTCCATCCTGTCTAAGGCCCGTGTCTTCCGTTCTGGTTCTCATTTCCCAGCATTTTCTTTCCAGAAACACGCAGAAACTGAGGCCTTCGGTAAACTTTCCCGCAGAATGGGCTTCAATGTCATTGGGTTGCCTCACTATGTAATATGGCACATCTACGAGCCTTCGACAGACGATTTGAAGTACATGGCCTGGATGGCAGAAGAAGAAAAGAGAAAATTAGAAGAGATACAGCTCCGTGAGTTCTACGATAAGATCTGGGAGATCGGTTACGACGACATGAGAGATGACTGGTCCCACGAAAAGGATCTAATCTTCAAAAACATGGAACCAGACCATCGTGTAATGGTAGACTGGTCCGATTACCCCGAAGAGATCGCCCAAGAGGCACAAGGCCAGGCCCAGGCACAAGATCTGCAACTAGACTTTGATCCAAACAAATAATTATAGATTAAACCATTTTCACTGCATTTTAGATTAAAAAAATAAGAAAAAAGATCAAAAAAAAAAAAACAAAAAGAAGCATTAGAAATATTTTCTTCCTATTGTTATCTTTTGCAATCCTATCTCTCTCTTTTTTTGTTTTTGTTTACTAGTACATATATATCCATCTTCCTTTTATATTATCCCTTATTTAATACCGTTTAAGAATAAATTAGCAAACGTTATAATACCATAATATCATCTGATTTCAATATTAAATTCAGCCTTTACCTTCATTGGTATTGTTATTTATCATTTATCACGACATTTTTTTACATTTTTTTTTTTTTTCTTCGCAGTGGGCATCTTGGGCCGTTTCCTGGCGGCAGACTTCGCCACTTGGTGATTTGAAGCTTAAATAGACCTTTTATAACAACTTCTGCAATCTTTTTTGTTGTAGGGAAGCTCATTAAAGGATTCTAGAAGGATATTTAAGTAGGTAATTACGGTTATTTAACGTAGGCTATAGGATTTTTATTGTGCCTTTCTGGAGAAGCAAGTTTTACAGTATTTTTTTTGAAGGGGTTTCATTTGAGTGCAAAATGGTGAGTGTTACATTTAAGAATTTTAAGAAGGAGAAGTATCCGTTGGATCTGGAAGGCAGTGGGAGTGTTGCTGATGCCAAAGAGCAGCTTGCTTCGAAGCTAGGGTGTGATGCGAGTCAATTGAAGCTTATATTCTCTGGTAAAGTGTTGAAGGACGGCGACAGTGTTGAAAGTTGTAATTTCAAGGATGGCAGTGAGGTTATTTTTATGGTTTCTGCAAAGAAGGCCTCTACTACTAAGGTCACTGAGTCTACTGCTGGTAAAGCCTCCTCGGAGCCAAAGGAGACTGCGCCAACTCCAGCTGCCGAAACTACTACTGCTGCTGCTACTACCACTACTACTGCAACTACTGAGACTACTGGAACAGAGGCCACCCCTGCTGAAGAAGGCCAGCAGACTGCGCAGACTAGTGATGATGGATTTGTGGTGGGTTCGGAAAGAAATGCTACAATTGAGAGAATAATGGAGATGGGATACGAAAGAGCCGATGTTGAGCGTGCGCTAAGGGCAGCATTTAACAATCCAGACAGAGCTGTTGAATACCTCCTGATGGGAATTCCAGAGAATTTGAGACAACCAGAAGTGCCTGAGGCAAGTGCTGAGGGTGAAGCTGAAGCTGATGCTGAAGCCATGGATACTACTGAGGATAACGCAGAGGCAGCTGAAGAGCCACCAGCTGAGGACGATTTGTTTGCACAAGCAGCTCAGGGTAGTGGTGCTTCAGGTGCCGCTGGTGCCGCTGGTGCCGGTTCTGCAGCTGGTGCCGGTGCTACAGGTCCACCAGGTTCGATTGGTCTAACAATGGAAGATCTCCTCGCATTAAGACAAGTTGTTTCCGGTAATCCAGAAGCTCTTGCCCCACTTCTAGAAAATCTAAGTAACAGATATCCACAACTTCGTGAACAAATAATGGCTAATCCAGAAGTATTTGTATCTATGCTACTTGAAGCCGTCGGTGACAATTTACAAGGGGCTATGGACTTTGAAAATATGGCTGAAGGTGAAGGTGAACTTGCAGAAGGTGAACAGCCAACTCCAATTACTCTATCTGAAGAAGATGAGCAAGCCATTGCTAGATTATGTGAACTTGGTTTTGAACGTACTCTAGTTATCCAAGTTTACTTTGCATGTGACAAGAACGAAGAGATCGCAGCCAACATGCTTTTTAGTGAGTACGCGGATTGAGAGTTATAATGAAGTAAGAGGAATAAAATATTTATTCAAAAAAAAAAGAAAAAAGAAATAATAATTACCATAATTTTTCCAAAACAATTGCATTTTTGATCTGAACCTTACATTTATCTAATCAAAATTAAACAAAAGCCCTTCCATTTTATACAAAATAATTTTACTAAAGGTTTTCTATTTTATTTTATGTTTTAACCGTTTCTTCTCATTTCGTTAGATTGAGATGTATTAATAGTCAGCTAAGTTATTTAGACTTACTAAAATATTTTTTTTTACACTACCAGTTTTTTTTTTTATCATATATATTTGTTCTTCTGGTGGAGAGCTTTTAAATATTGTCATTATTTCTAATCATATTTTATTTTACTTAGAATAAGGAGATCTATATCATAATTGGTCTATTTAAGATCAACCATATATAAACAGTCGTCACAGATAATAAAACATTTAAATTCATGAAAAGTTTTTTTTGTTTTATTTTTCTTGATAGTATAACACATCAGACTAGAAAGATTATAAAAAAAAATTATTAATCGTCCTTAGCTTCACAATTTGTGTAATTGGAAGTATTGCTTGTAGTCGATGGCATTTGGGACGTTGACATTACCTGGTCTCAAGGCCAAACCTACAGAGACACCCGCTTCCTTAGCAGCATCCAATTCCTTAGGATTGTCACTTAAGAAAAGAACCTTTTCTGGGGTTTTATCCATCTTTATATCAGATAGGATCTTCTTGTATGATTCAGGCTTGTCCTTCTTACCAGCAGTGTCGATATCAAAGTAACCGTCAATGAAGCGGTTCAAGTCCCAGTTACCGGCAATCTTAGCATGGGAGTTACCAGAGTTCTTGACATGGCCAAATAGCAATTTTTGGGCCTGGATAGAACCGCTGGAATATATGTAAACAGGAATTTTCTTTTCTCTTCCATCGTTCTCGACTAGGAAATCGATGACGTCAGGGTATAATGGAACTTCAATTTCACCGCTGTTATAACCAACTTCCCAAACATGACCTTGTAATGCTTTCAGAGTAGAGTCCTTGATGTCATTAGCAACCATATCCAACAATTTCTCAACAAGCTTATTCTTACCTGCTTGGCCTTCCTCCTTGATACCGAACTTCAAAAGATGTTCAGCGATAAAGGAATCCTTTGGCTGGTCAACATTGAAATTCTCATAGACAATTCTCTGGACATGTAGAACAAAGAAAGGATACAAAGTATCCTTCACAAATGATAGAGGACATAGAGTACCCTCAATGTCAAGCACGTAAGCTTCGTAATGTTCGTCAGCCATTCTTAAAAATTATTTGAGACTAGTATATAAGTCAATTGACTACGGGTAGTTAGAAAAACAGTTGGGAATTGGAATTTGAATCAGCCAAACCCCCCTGTTAGGTTTTATTGTATCCTAATTTGAGTTAATTTCAGGGCTCCTCCTCAATGTCGAAATCGAAATTCGGCAAAAGTATAGCACACAATACGTAAATACGTGATGACAACAAATAATACCATATTTGAGTAAAGCTAAACTAATATATAATCTTTTTTTAATTATGCAAAATTTTACTGCTATAGAGTGAATCCAGCTGATTTCCTTCTTCCCTGAGACATCTCTGGGAAAGTTGTTTGTGGAGGACCCCTAGCACGTTTATTGGGCTCGTCATCTACAATTGGTTCGACCATACGTCTTGCAGTAACTTGACCTAATTCATCAAGTAGTACTTCCTCTTCAGGTTCCTCGCTTTCCAGCTCTCTCTTGTTCTTTGTGGATTCGTTTTCCAACTTTTCTTGATTCTTTAGGGATAAGACGTGAGACAACGATTTCTGTTTCTCACGGACGTTCCAGCCCAGAGTTCTGCTGATGCTGTCAACAAAATCTCTTGGTGATGCCTCCACAGTAGGGAAGGAATACGGAGATGCAGAGACGGTGACGAAATCACCACGGTGCAGCTCAATCTTAGGTCTACCATCAAAGGCGATCCACGCTGTACCTCTAGAATTTTGCGAGACTTTGATCTTGAGCTCAATACTATCTGGTAAGATAATTGGTCTAAAACTTAATGTATGTGGACAGATAGGTGTTACTGCAATGGCATCGACACCAGGATTGATTAGAGAGCCACCAGCACTTAAAGAGTATGCTGTGGAACCAGTTGGAGTAGCAACAATAATACCGTCTGCCTGTGCCACGGTCATCAATTCACCGTCACTGTACAGTTCCAGCATAGAAATAAACGGGCTAGGGCCTCTATCTATGGTTAGTTCGTTCAGCACATGGTGTACAGACTCGAGTTTCATGTAACATACCTTTCTGCCAGTCTTGGAGTCGGTCTCTACGCTTTCTCTTCTATATATCTTGCATTCGAGTCTCATGCGCAAATTAGTCTTGATCTTACTATTCAGAATGTGGGGCAGCTGCTCCTTGAAGTGCTCGAAATTGAAATTTGTTAAGAACCCTAAAGACCCCAAAGAAAACGGTAATGTTGGGGGAACGTGTTTCTGAAATAAGTGAGATGCAAACAAAACAGTACCGTCACCACCCATGGTAATGACAAGGTCAAAAAACACATCATTGTCCCTCACAAACTCAGGAGTCCAGTATTTCAGCCTATTTTTTCTACATTTGATCTCTTTGAATATATCCTCAGCGTCAAACAGCTTCGAGTTCTTAAAATCCTCCTGGACATAGACGACAAGGAACGGGTAGTGCACCAGCAGCCACTCGACCAGCTCACGCATCAAGAAAAGCACTGAAGCGTCGTCAATCTTACATATAATCATAACCTTCTCCACGTCAAGGTCAACCTTCCTCTTGAAGATGTCTTTACTTATCATACGCACATCGTGAGCAGTGGTGGCGTAATGAAAGTGCGTCTTACTGGCCCGGGACCTAGGAAGACTCTCCGTGGAAAGCTTGCGCACCATGTTCTCCACACTTTTCAAATCAGCAAAGTTTAATCGCTCATTATACGTATTGTTATCATTGTGAACAGATATTGTGGGCACGGACACCCTGGAATCAGCACTGTATGGCGCAGACTCATCAGAGCTGCTTACAACAGACTCACTCCTCCCAAAGGGCTCGATAAACTTATCGCCTTCCATCAGTTTAACTCTTACAATAGTAGCTCCCAGGTATCTGTAACTTCTGGTAGCCTTGGTGAATAAACAAATCCCCACCAGTCTCTTCTTTAAATACCTTCCAGGAGATTCAAAAGGACTTCTCCTATTCGATCACTATCAAAATACGTAATTCAATTTACGAAAATAGGGTCCTACCGTATTATCTCAGCGACGCGGCGAGAGTCCCCATGGTGGGGTGCGGCTGTTTCTAAGGCCAAAGGGGAAATTCACGAAAAAAGTGTAAATCTATTTCTTTCTTTCTTTCTTTTTTTTTTTTATACAAATTAAAAAAAATATTCTATGAGTTACTTAGTTCTTTTGTTCTACTTTACAAGTCCAGTCTTTGGAGTCGATTAGAGGCAGCGAGGCACCTAGACACCAACCCAGCTCGTTCCCGCCCAGGGTTTGAGCTGTCTTAAGTTCTCTGTTCAATGGGATGTCGTAACCTGTGTGCAGCAGGGAGACCAGGAAGGACAAGTCTTGGCAGTAGTGAGGGTCTTTCTTTAGTTCGGTGATGGCACCATCTACGCCGGCAAAGGTAGCAGACCATACCTCTGGTCCGCTGCAGACGTTTCTTGTTAGGTCCATAAGTTCTTGCATGGTGAAGGACAATGGCATGCCCAGTGGGTGTGTTCTGTCGTAGAAGTAGGAGAAGATGTATAGGTCGTTGTTCTCGTGGAAGGTACGGACCAAGGAAGGTTGGTGGACACCGTTGAAGGAGCAAGGCTGGACGTTACATTTTGCGTCTTTATTTAGGATAGAGTCCGTTAAGAATCTACACTGGGCTGGGGTTGCAACACCCTTTGGACCAACGAATTTGATGTTGTAAGTCTCACCTTCGCTAATCTTGACCTTCTCAGACTTGCTTTGGACATCAGGAGGCATACATGGGGAAACGACGGTGTGCTCAGTGGACTTGGCGTTTGGAGTAATGGAACCATCCTTGATGGCGTTCTTGACTAGTAGAGCGTTGACCTTGTCACGACTTTGCATTAGACCATAACCCAAGTGAGAGAACTGGTATAGCTCGTAGTTGTCAGAGCCATAGTTCAAGTTGTACTTGTGTTCACCATCAACCATCTTCTCGTTTGAAGGGAAAGTAGGCTCGAAGACAATTTGAGTGGAACCACCACCTAGATCAAAGACAGCACTGGTAGCACGTCTCTCAGCAGCACCAATGTTACCCAAAAGGAAGTTAGCTGTGACCCAGGCGTACACACCTTCTTCTTCACCACTCATAATGGAAACACCATCACCAGCAACGACAGGGAATGGGTAGTCATTTTCTAGATGTTTACGCACAGCAGCCAAAATCTTAGTGGACTTCTCTTCACCTAGAAGTCTCAAACCTGCGGTGGCCTTGACAGCAATAGGAGAACATGGTCTTTGATGCTTTGGAATAACTTCGACAGCCTTCTTCAACAATGGGTCCAAGGAATGAGCGGCACCCACGGCATCGACATCAAATGAGGATAGACCTGGTTTCAGCATTTCAAATGTTTCTTTGATCAGCACTGGTGGTTTAGAGCAGATATCGAACTCGTAGACGTGGATACGGGAACCGGTAGAACCAGCATCAACCATAATGACAAATTGATGTTCTTGAGTACAAGTCTTACCAGTACCAATAACTTCACCGGCAACTGGTTTAGGGTTACTTTTACCACCAGCCTTGTTATTAGCCTTAGTAGCATCCTTGACAGCATCGGCAACAGATGGGTTATTGTTTTCAGTCTTAGAATCACCTACGTAACCTGGTTCGTTATTGATAGGAAGAGCACCGAAATCCTGCGGAACGTCTGGTTTACTTGATGATGGAGTGGTCTTTCTACCTACACTAGTGTCAGGAATGGAACTAGAGGTTTTGATCAACAAAAATAGCATCACAAGTGCAAAAGCACCCATCAAGAAACGATAGTTTCTAAAAATAGGAGCCATATTGTTGTTATTGTTATTATTATTTTGTGTTTAAAAATATCCCAGATTTTAGCAACACCTTCTTATATTAAAGAAAAAAGAAAGCAAAATGGGACTGAGGCCAGATAGAGTCTATCAAACAGGTCTCTATTATTGTTGTTATACCGATTTTTCTTCTTGATTTTTTCACCCAGCACAAACTAATTTGTGTTAAAAAAATAGCAAAAGAAGAGACCTTGACAAAATACACGACTTAGCAACTGTATTAAATGTTTAGACGGGTTGTTGTTCAGTAATAGATCAAAGAATCAAGTTGAAAATCATCAATATTTCTTGTGCTTGAATTTTCATGATCATCGCTTGCCAAAAAATGAATTTCGCGGCGCGACAGGCAAAAAAAAATTTTTTTGTACAACTGGCAATAATAGGTCACGTGTCACTAAATATTATTTGCTTTAATTCACCATTGGGAAAGGTGCTATTACTGTATATTATGTTGATGTAGTAGAAGTATATTAGCATGCAGAAATGTTAAAATTACAGAAATAACAGTTATGTAGATAACTATGTATATATGAAAAAAAAAAAAAAAAAAATAGAAATTATGATGTGATGGGGGGATATAATGAAAAGGTATTTACAGTGTTTAATTGCTTTCATGAGTTGGTTTTTTGAATATACTATTCATGGTGGATCTGCTTAGTAAACGTGACATTTTACGGGTTGTAGGGGGTTTTTCGTTTTCTTCGTCGATTATCTCTTCGCTTGATTCGTCGATACTTCCTCTCTGTGGTGAAGATGGGTTCGAAGTAAGGTTTTTCCAGCTCAGTTTGGTCCATGATGAGATGCTACTATTGCTTTGGTTCCTCTTGTGAGATTTAGGGGTGGCATGGCCCACGGTTTGTACTTCCTTTGATTCGTTTGTGTTGCGGCGGCGAGGTGTTTCTTCCTTGGAGTGGTTCGATGAATTACCACTCCAAAATGGGTTACTCGTGGCGCCACCACTGTCGCTGTCCTTTATCGACTTACTATATTGATTTGGGCTCAGAAGTTGTTCACTTCCGTTAGAAACCTGGGCAGCGGAATGGTGATCGGTTTGGTTGTTGTTGTCATTGTTAGTGCTATTGTTACTAGGAATGAAGTTGAATTGCAGTGGAGAGGCATCTCTATTGGGCATGCTGTTTCCACCAGGTAACCTTAACATGTCATTGGATAGATCGAGAGACTTCATGCTGTCTTGCAACTGTCTATTGTTGTTATTGGAGAAAAATGGATTAACATTATTGAAAGAAAATTGATCCTGGTAAGAATTGTTTAATGTGGCGGTCAACAAGGACTGTGCATGAGATGGTTGTATTCCAATAGAGTTCTTGTGGGCATGCCCATATGGACCCATAGGAGAGTTAGAAAGAGGAATACGATCCTGTGAGTAAGATGTGCCCAACATATTGTCGTATTGTGACGCTTGTGAGTGCATACTAGGTTGAGGAGACAAGAAATCGGCGGCAGCATGAACATTTGATACTTCATTATTTCCTTGGATGTTTATCTCTGGATTTCCTCTCTCTTTTTTGTTCTTCTGTCTTAACCAGTAATTATCTAATTGATCAGTAGTGAATACATTGGAATAATTGCTTATACTCTCAGGATAGTCAGCTTCATCGTGGATCATATCTTCTAAACCAGTGATTAGGTGGTTAGCATCATCATAAGCAATGCTTGGCTCAACATTTTGGAATTGATAATTGCTATTCCATGGAGAACTGGAAAGTATATTTGAATTAGAAACATTAGTCAACATAGGAGCAATAGGCTGACCTCTCTCAGAGTTAAAGTTCATATTGTTTGACTGTAGATAACTGTTTTGGTTTGGTGGTGACATCATCGGATAGTTTACAGGTCCATTCATGTTGGAATATGTAGAAGGGTGGTGTAACATTAGAGGAGCATGGTTTAGCATATCTTTCTCATTATTGAAATTAGGACTCCCGGTGCTAATACTCTGTAAGTTTTCGCTATCGGATACCTGTCTAAATGGTTGTTGTCTATTACTTAAATCCATACCGTCTGTGCTTTGGGTATTTTGGAAGGACCTCTTTGGAGTATTATTGTTAAAGTTCTCGGTAGTAGAAGTAGTATTAACCATTTGAGCTCTCAATTGATCATTTTTACTTTCAATATCTTTATATTTATTCTCTAACGCTTCCAGTTTCCTTAATGCTTTACTCTTTCTTGATTTCCACTTAGCTTCACTCTTTTGTTCTAATGATTTCTGTTCTTTAATCAACTTTAAGATCTCGGAATTTGGGTTCAGTTTTGAAAAAGGAGGGTTATTTGGGTTGATCTTTGAGAAGTTGGATAGTAATGGCTCAATTTCCTTAATGATAGTTTCTAAGGCGCTATTTTTATCATCTGCAGGATTTGCTATTTTTTCGTTTGATGTGTTATTACGCTTCACATTTTCACTAGCGGGTTTATTTGCCAACAGCTTCTTATATTCTTCTTCCTCTTCAGACAGTTTCTTTTGCAAATTCTCGACCTCAAGTTTCAGTTGCTCTTCTAATTCATTATTTTTTTTCATGCATTCTTCAAAGTTTCTCTTGATGTCTTTGTTACATAGAGTCTCATTTTCCTTATTCCAGTCTTTCATGTCCTTTTCCATGCGTGATATCTTGAACTTCAAGTCATTAATCTTCTTCTTCAACTTGTCCGACTTCAAATCAGTAAGCATCTTTGAATTTTCCAGTGATTTGATAGACGATTTAAGAGTCTTCCGTAAGTTGATTTCGTGCGACCAATTCGTTTTCAAATTCTCCAGTTCTAATTGTAGTTGTTCCTGAGACTCGTGGAAATCCTCCATTAAGGTTTGCTCCTGTGATAATACATCGTGCAGGTCCTCCTGTGCACAGACCAAAATCTTTTTCAAGTCCTCCACAGTGTAGTTTTCCAAAGCCTTAAGTGTCGTGAGACTGTTGTAAGATGGGTAGTTTTCTGCGTTAATATTGTGTACATCGACGATCTCCTCGGGGCCTAGTTTTGTCAGCGTCGGCACAGTGCCCTTCTTCAAAGTGTTCCGTCTCCACCGTTTCTTCAGTTCTCCGTCAGAATCTTGTTGCTGTTGTTGTAGAAGCGGGATTTCACCAAACTCCAACTCGCTGCTTACATGATTGGACTCCGCCACAGTACTGGTCTTGCAGTATACAGAGGGCAGCTTGTTGACGTACCCCATCCTGTTGATTGAGACAAAGTCAAACTGATACTCGGCATCGGCATCCAGCCCCTTGATATTGCAGCACGTATACAGCGCCTTCGGATTGTTATGGAACACCGCGATCTGGAACCCATTCAAATACAGTATGTAGTAACAAACAGCCTCCTCCTCACGCCCTCGTACCATCTCCAGCGGCTCATTCTCCCAGTGTACAGTGATAGAGTCTGCGGTAACCTTGTCCACGGACACTTTCGCAGCTGCAGGCGTCCGCACACCCAGTGTAGCAACAATACTCGACACCGGAATAGTCACAAATCGCACCAGTCGGTACACAAGCCAGCACACCGCCAGCAGCGCCACCAATATCATTATTGTAGTGGTTCTTGCTCTGTTCTTGGTGGTCTCATGTCAAAAATCCATAAAATTTTTTTTTCAGTTTGTTTTTTCAACTAAATTTTTTTTTCTTTGCTTAAATGGCGATGCCAATGACACATCGACCTAATGACCTAAAGAGCCAATGAGTACAACTGGGCTCGTCATTCTGGTAATACACAGGCCCATCTTTATGACTGCCCATTCCATATTCATTCCATGCCATCTCAGTACACCGTAATATCTATTGCTTATATAGCTATGTAAAATTGGGGGGAAATATATACACTATTTCAGGACGAAGTTGGCACCACGGAGCTTCAGGTACTCCTGGTCGACACCTGCTGGCATTGGTTTCACCACGAGTTGGTATATCTCGGCGGAGTGGTACCGTATGTTGTTTGTGGGCGAAGTGTAGTTCGCCCTGAGGCCTGTTACGTCGCAGTACTTGCGTGCCGGGCGCAGCGACGGTGGGGCCTCGACGTTGAAGTACGTTACGTTGACCTTGCCTGAGTTCTGGGCTCCCAAACGCTTCTGCTCGTCGCTGAGCAGCTGCTTCGCGCTCTTGTGCCGGGTGTTGCGCCTGCGCTGTCTGCGGAAGCCCATCCCGGCAGCCACCTGGCTCTGCTCACTCACCTCCCTAAGCAACTGCAACCTGTCCTCCATTCCTGTGCTCGATGGTCTTCTTATTGGCTCAGAAATGAACTTGATTGCCCTCTGTTGTGGGCTTTCTCTTCAACTCCCAAAATTTCTTGTCGTCTTGATCAGGTGAGCTCTGTGGATGGTGATGGAGGGGGGGTGGCTGCCGGGGAAAGGAGAACAATGGGAGAGACATCCTCCCATTGTTCCTATTTAAAGTCGTGGAGGTCGCTTTACCAAGCCATTGAGCATTATACAAGGGGGGCAACTTATAAGAAATATGTCTACTGTGGTGATTGGTACTGGACTTGCAGGGTTAGCGTGTGCTAACCAGCTGCTAGAGCTAAACAAGAGTGTTGTGCTGCTGGACAAGACGGGAACCATTGGTGGTAACTCGTCTAAGGCCTCTAGTGGTATCAATGGTGCGCATACTACCACCCAAGAGCAATTGAAGGTCACGGATAGTGCGGACCTGTTCTTCGGCGACACGCAGAAGTCTGCGAAGGGACTGGGTTCTCCTGAGCTGATGGAGAAGCTGGCCAGCGACTCACACCTGGCCATTGAGTGGCTGCAAAAGAACTTCGACTTGAAACTGGATGTGCTGGCACAACTGGGTGGCCACAGCGTGCCAAGAACGCACAGATCCTCCGGTAAGCTGCCACCAGGTTTCGAGATCGTCTCTGCATTGTCTAAGAAGCTTAAGGAAGTCGCTGAGTCTGATCCAGCACGTTGCAATATCCTCTTGAACGCTACTGTGGTGGATGTCAAGCTGGATAGCTCCAAGCAGATCACTGGTGTTGTCTACAAGGACGAAGCCGGTAAGGAGACCACCTTGGAAGCCAGTAATGTTGTTTTCTGTACCGGTGGGTTTGGCTTCTCTAAAGAAATGTTGAAGAAATACGCTCCAGAATGTGTGGACCTGCCAACCACTAATGGCCCACACACTACCGGTGACGGTCAAAGGTTGCTGGAGACTCTTGGTGCTGATTTGATCGACATGAGTCAAATCCAAGTTCACCCAACGGGTTTCGTTGACCCTGCCGATCCTGATTCTGGCTCTAAGTTCTTAGCTGCCGAAGCCCTAAGAGGACACGGTGGTATCCTGTTGAACCCAAGTACCGGTAAGAGATTTGTCAATGAATTGACCACCAGAGATGTCGTCACCGAGGCTATTCAGTCCAAGTGTCCACAAGACAAGAACAACGCTTACCTGGTCATGGGTGAAGGCATCTACGATGTGTACAAGAACAACTTGGATTTCTACATGTTTAAGAAGTTGGTCAAGAAGACTTCTATTAAGGAATTCGTCGAAGAGTCCAAGTTGCCTATCTCTGCTGAGGACCTTGCCAAGGACTTGACCACTTATAACACTGCATCAAGCGATGAATTTGGTCGTACTCTAGTGACAAGAAACTTTGGTGACAATATTACCCCAGAGACAACGATTTTCGTCGGTCAAGTCACACCTGTCGTCCATTTCACCATGGGTGGTGCCAAGATTGATACTACAGCTGCTGTCCTGGCCAAGGACGGTAAGCCTTTGGCTAAGGGTTTGTACGCTGCTGGTGAAGTGTCCGGTGGTGTTCACGGTGCTAACAGATTGGGTGGTTCCAGTTTGCTAGAATGTGTTGTCTATGGTAGAACTGCCGCAAAGACCATCGCTCAACAATAACTAGCTCGCTTGTAAACGGATTTTCCTTGAGCTCAATTCTCGCATATTATATAACTACGTATACATTATGATATATAGCAAATATGACTTTCCTATTGATGTTATAAGGTATTTCAGAGGTTACCAAAATAAATTCACGTGACCACCTTCTTAGCGAACGTTGAAGAAGTTCTTGGTACCTTGAAGAGAGAGGGCCGCATATAAGACGTAGAAGTTCTTCATCAACAGAGAGTCTGTGATTCAGACAGATTAAGCTAACCAATAGAATGTTAAAGTCTATACCGTGTTTTATATCGATTATCTCAGAGACTAATGCTCCTGTGTTGGTATACTGTCCCCCAAAGTATAAGAAGGATGTGGAGCATGTGCTAAAGTCCAATGTGCTGTCGAACGTATCGCTGGACTACTTTGATAGTCACTTATATGAGTGGTCTACCCACGAGAAAGAGGTACCCATCCGTCCGCTGTTTCAGGTTGAAGGGATCAGTGTGTTCGGGATGCTTGTGAAAACTACGAGTCTGAAGATAGTTATAGGGTTTCCCATGAGCGAATCATTCGATGACGATGAAATTGAGGAAGTTTTTGGAATTGTACGAAAGCTGTATGTTAGGGTGAAGTGCAGCCCATTCGTTAGTTTACAGAGTAATGACGGAAATAATGAATTATCGAAGATGTTAGAAGACAAATTGAATGAACAGTTTGGGAATGAAGAAGTAGGGGTATAAAAATACTTATAAACCAATAAAAAGATATTGTACCGTAATTATGTACCACTCATCGTGCAGCATTAATAAGTTGCCCAAAGGCATTCGGCATTATGTAAGATCAACAAATTGAATAGAATTTTGCATTCATATAATTTATTAATTTCACTCAAATAATAAAAGGAGATGTAGTAGGCTTACAGAGAAGACAATTGAGTTTAGTTTTACATGTTATGGAAAACTGCTAGTACTGTGAAAGAGTCGTATTTGCCACATCGTTTTCAACAAATTACTAAGCGCAAGTGGTTTAGTGGTAAAATCCAACGTTGCCATCGTTGGGCCCCCGGTTCGATTCCGGGCTTGCGCATCTTTTTTTTTACTATTCCTGAAAACTGTTTCCCATTTATTTTTATTGAGTAGATATTAAAGAAATAAGCTTAAAATGAACATACAACTATGATTAGTAGACATTGGGAGCGATTATTATCAATTTTATGTGATTTTCACTTCATATAGCTTTTTACGATAATTTAACGTTTTGGGGATATAAAATGACTTTATCAAAAATTTTTCCTATTTGATATCGATGTGATAAAGTTTATTTGCCAAATTCGTTAATTGTAGATGACATTTAAAGTGGTATGAAAAAATCGTAAAAAAGTTAAGAATAGTATTATATTATGTTATAATACTATTCCAAGATATGATTGATCTAATCATGCAAAGTAAACCTTGTAAAGGAAAAGGAAGAGGATTATAAAGTGTATTTAGATCAAAAATGCCCTGGCATCTATACCTGATATTGCTTTCTTGCCTTTTAATTAGCCTGCTACATCATTATTTAGTCTTGCCATGCTAAATCTCAATTAGATGGTCTATTTTTACCTGCTTCAGTCAGATGAAATCTGGATTCAGCGGGTTCATTTACTTTTGCTTCATATAGTAGAAAATTTATTTTCTTTCTTTTTTTATCTTTACCTTATATTCAATCTAAAATGATGTCACTGATACGGAGTGAATTCTAAAACTTTTAATGTAATTGGTATTCCATCTTAATTCATTCATTATATTTCGTTATCACGATAGACGTACATAATGTGATTATGCAGTCATTCAAGTGACCATATCATAATACGATATATATTCCAAGATAATTATCTTGGAATAACATGAATAACATTAATGTTATAATTTCACTGATGTATTTACAATATAGCTTCACATACATGAGTAGTGATGCTTATCTAATATGAAGAATATAGGAATTTTACAGTTATTTTAGAATATATCGGAGTAAAACAGTGCTCTTAGTCAGCACGAAAGCCCGGATTTCTACTTTGTTAAGACCCCTCATGTTTCTGAATTTGTGAACAATATAGAAGAGTTCAGGAGAGAAGAAAATAAACATTTGTGTAGGTCACTTTTCATTTAGTTGTGTCAGTTCATTTTGTGTTTCATGAGTGCCCACTTACGAAGAAGGTAAAAACCCTGAATTATGGTGCCATTTTTTGGAAGTTTTGGTTTTCACCTCCCTCCCGCCTGCGGTATGTTCTGAATAATCGAAAATGAGGATTAGGTAATGTACCTGTCTAGGCAAATATCCAAAATCTGCCATCCCCATCCTGATATTGAAACACTCGTAGAACACTTTTTGCTCCTGTGTAGCATATGACCAGAATAGGAAATTGACTTTTTATTTATTTATTTACTAAATATGCCAATTCAAGAGAGAAGCAAACAGAAATTTGTGTGACCGCATTATATTTTGTTATGTCACTCGTTTCGTGTTTTATGAATGGACCTCTTACAAAAAAGGTAAAAACCCTGAATTATGGTGCCACTTTTGAAAGTTATGGTTCCACTTTCCTCCTCCCTACGGTATCTTCTGAATAATTGAAAATAAGGACTAGGTTATCTACCTGTCTTGACAAATTTTCAAAATCTGTCATCCACCCCTGACATTAGAACAACCGTAGAACAACCCTTCGCTCTTGTCTAGCAAATGTCCAGAATAGGAAATTGACTTTTTTTTTTATATTTGAAATAACCCTAATTTAAGAAATAGAAATAATGAAAGGGCAACGAAAAAATCGGAACAGCCAAAGGGTTCTGGAATGTCTCCTGCGCTGAATCTTTGCTTTCTTCGATACCACAGACAATTTAGCCGTGAATGTCAGTAAGCAGAGAAAACGCTGAGAAAAATGAAGCGCCACCTAGAACTAAAAGTAGATCTACACATATTTAAAACTATTTTTTGCTATTTGTTATGGCTCGACTTTCTAGTCATCATCGCAGATCCTTTTTTTTTTTTTTTTTTTGATAGGGGAGAGAGGACATACGATATATTGCTACGGAAAAGACAGGGCTGGGAAAGCACCAGGGTCCTCTTGAAGAAGCAGATAACCTTTGTAGAAGCAGTTAAACTTTGTAGAAGAAATAATGTTCTTTGCTTTTTATCGTACTATAGGACAATTCGTAGTTTCTTTTAGAAACTTTCCTTACCAGCACAATTAAATACATGCCATTTAAGGGGTTTTCAATAAAAGAGTTAATACATTGCTTTCTATACCCCCCTAGGAGTGAAGGGAGGGAAATTGGCGAGTTCAATTGCTAAGATTTGCTTTCTACGAGAATCCTCAATTCCGATTCATTCTATCACCCCACTTTTTGTTTGGAATCAATGATACAACCCGCTTCCTCAAGAGTGGTGTAAGTGGGAGAAATCATTAGTTGTAATGAAATACCCATAAGGGGTTTCACAATTTACTCGACAAATATTAAGTCAATTAGTTGAGATGACAGGGGTAGTTCCATTCCAATTTTTAGTAGAAAGGTTGCTGTAGATATCCGCACAGCTGATGAACATATAATTGCGTGATTCAAAAAAAAGTAATTCAAGAAGTAAAGTTTCCTGGGAGATTTGCACAGCCAATTTAATAAGTACTATAATGAAAATTGCTTTTCGTGAGGTTCTGACGATCCTCTGCTGGTAGGCAAACAGAAACTAGACCACCCATCCATAGAAAATGCGTTGGTTATACCCATATTTACTCGTGGATTGTTTATATTTTGAAATAGTCACCGTAATAAAATTACTATTGTTCCTAAAAGAGTATCTATTCTATTGTTTTCATTATTTTCTTGTTCAAAAACTAAAGAGGTCAAGTTTTATAGCACTTTTGCTTAGACTTCACAGCAGTAGGAATATTGGGGATTATAAATATTAATTCTACAAAAGTAAACACTCCTAGAACCTGTTCGTTTTGTTTCGATGAGAGTCTAATTTTAATGTTTTAAAATTTAATATAAAAAGGGCAACAATTTTCAACCAATTTCTCAATCTTCCACACTTTTCCTCCCAATAATTTAATATATCTTAATTCAAATCAACTAAATCAGTACCAATGTTTGTTCGCAATTTTTTGCTGGCAATTTTCTTTGCCGTTTCTGCGTTTGCACAAATCACATTGAATGATGAAAATTCTGTTTATACTGAACCTGCTAATGCAACTGGTCTATCATTAATTATTGGCCCAGCTGTCAAGACTTTGACTATCAATAGTACCTTCTCCGGTAATGAGGGATTGACCATTGACCTAGCTAATGCTACCGCTGGCTTACAGGTCAATATTAACAGTGCTATTGGTAGTGAAGCCAACCCTGCCACTGTTACAATTGATGCTATTCCAAACTACGTTACTTTAGATTTCAATGGCAACCTATACTTGAGTAGTTTCACCCTCCACTCACCAGCAACAACAAGCACTGGTGCTACTGTAAATGTATACGGTACATTCCACGCTGACCAATGGGACACCAAACTAGTTGGTAACTACATCTTCCACCCAAGTGCAGGTACTCCTTTTGCTCCAGTTGTTGTTGATTCAAACTCCGCTGTATACTACAGTTCTGGTATTAAGATGGATCCATCCACTCAACTATGGGTTCAAGCCAGCGGTAATGTCTACAACAAGGATCCTTCTGTTACTGAATCCGGTGACATTATTATCAATCCAATTGGTGCCTACATTGTTTCTGCCGACTATGTTACTCCAGAAGATAAGATTCCAAACATTGATGGTTTCATTAACCAAGCTGGAACATACTTGGGTGTTGATGACCACATTGTTTCTTGGGATATCTCATATCCTGGTATCGCCAACTGTACCAGAAGTACTGGTATCTTAACCATCTACACTGCTAATGGTGTTATCAAGTATAACTTGACTCCAAACGGCAGCTTACTAGGACAATGTATTCACGAAGAAGATTTCCACCTAGGTGCTAGACAAGTTGTAACCGACAATGGTTTGATTACCTGTTACATGCTTGGCTATGAACCCGTTGCTGACAAAAAGTGTCCTGAAGGACCATTTGTGTGCACAGAATCTACTGTCGACGGCTACTGTACCGCTTATGGCATGACTACCTTCAGTTACCCAAACAGTGACTTCTTAGCTCCAGAAGAATTAACTTCTCAAGTCTCAAACAACCCTGATGCTATCCGTCCAGTTCCAGTAACTATCTTAGGTTCTGATTCCACCACTTCTTGTCATACGCCTTCAAGCTCAATTCCAAGTTCCACACCAGTTTCTTCCTCCAGCTCTACACCAAGTTCCACACCAGCTTCCTCCTCAAGTTCTTCCTCAAGTTCCACACCAGTTTCCTCCTCAAGCTCTACACCAGTGTCCTCCTCAAGTTCCACATCAGTTTCCTCCTCAAGCTCTACACCAGTTTCCTCCTCAAGTTCCTCCTCAAGTACCTCATCCACCTCGGTCATTTCTTCTGATCCAGTGTTCCAAAACATGACTTCCAGTACCACTGCATCACACTCCCAAGAAACCTCCTCCGTCTACAGTAATGAAACCTACTCCGAACCAAGCATGTCCACTGTTGTAGTTACTGTTGACGGTGAGCCAGTGACTGAAATCATCACCTACTGCCCATATGTTGACTCCAACGGTAAGACTCACACAAGCACTATCACAATGACTTGTGACAGTAAGACTAGTGTTGCAGCTCAACAGACTGGTTCTGGTTCCAACGCTGGTTCCTCTCACGCTGGTTCTTCTAACGCTGGTTCTGGTTCCAACGCTGGTTCCTCTCACGCTGGTTCTTCTAACGCTGGTTCTTCCACCAACGCTGGTTCTTCCAACGCTGGTTCTTCCAACGCTGGTTCTTCTAACGCTGGTTCTTCTAACTCTGGTTCCTCTCACGCTGGTTCTTCCAACGCTGGCTCTTCTAACGCTGGTTCGTCTAACGCTGGTTCGTCTAACTCTGGTTCCTCTGGTTCCGCCCATGCTGGTTCTTCTAACGCTGGTTCTTCCAACTCTGGTTCTTCTAACTCTGGTTCCTCCAACTCTGGTTCCTCCAACTCTGGTTCCTCCAACTCTGGTTCCAACGCTGGTTCCAATGCAAGCCCACATGCTAGTGTCCAACCATTTGTCACTACCAGCAAAGCTTCTGCTACTGCAAACGTGAACCAATACCAAGGTTCTGCTTCCACAGTTCTAGGCAACTTGTTTGCTGCCATTGTTCCAGCTGTGGTCCTTCTATCATCCTTGATTTAGTTGGACGTATTCGTTTCAACAAAACCTAAAAGGATCAACAAACATGTCTATTTTTTCAAAACATAGCAATATGTAATACCCTAATAAACATGTAATTATATGTAATACTGTGATAAACAATTTGTATTTAATATTATAATTAATATAATATTTTGTATAAAACCCATTATTATTTTCAACAGAAACTGAAAGCAGCAACAAAATACGTCTATTTTCCCAACCGATAGCAATATGTATAATACTGTAATAAACATGTAATTATATTTAATATTGTAATTAATATAATATTTTATATTAAACCAATGTCACGTTGTACATACAATCACGGTATACGAATTCGGAAAAAAAATTTCTGGAAAAAAAAAACGAGTCGTCGAGATTTTTTTTTTTTATGACGCAACTTGGATTAACTCTTGAAAAGGTTAACGATTTCTAACATATTCCTGAACGTTTAATTTGGATAAAGAAGTGAAAGCAGGAGGTATATACTAGTTATAACTTCGAAACAAACATAGAAACAAGAAACTAAAGAAAAAATGTTGTCCGCTAGGGGAATTATGGGCAAGTCTGTGACTCGTGCGGCTCGCCGTATGCAATCTACCAAGGTTCAGGGCCAAGTTATCGGTATTGACTTGGGTACTACCAACTCTGCTGTTGCTGTGATGGAAGGTAAGGTGCCAAAGATCATTGAAAACGCTGAAGGTGCCAGAACCACTCCATCTGTTGTCGCTTTCACCAAGGAAGGTGAGAGACTAGTTGGTATTCCAGCCAAGCGTCAAGCCGTTGTCAACCCAGAAAACACTTTGTTTGCCACTAAGCGTTTGATTGGTCGTCGTTTCGAAGATGCTGAAGTCCAAAGAGATATCAAGCAAGTTCCATACAAGATCGTCAAGCACAACAATGGTGACGCCTGGGTTGAGGCCAGAGGCGAGCGTTACTCTCCAGCTCAAATTGGTGGTTTCGTTCTAAACAAGATGAAGGAGACTGCTGAAGCTTACTTGGGTAAGCCAGCTAAGAACGCCGTTGTTACCGTTCCAGCTTATTTCAATGACTCCCAAAGACAAGCCACCAAGGATGCCGGTCAAATCGTTGGCCTAAACGTCCTTCGTGTTGTTAACGAACCAACTGCCGCTGCCTTGGCCTACGGTCTAGAGAAGTCCGACTCCAAGGTCGTCGCCGTCTTTGACTTGGGTGGTGGTACTTTCGATATCTCCATCTTGGACATTGACAACGGTGTCTTCGAAGTTAAGTCCACTAATGGTGACACTCACTTGGGTGGTGAAGATTTCGATATTTACTTGCTAAGAGAAATCGTTTCTCGTTTCAAGGCTGAGTCTGGTATCGACTTGGAAAACGACCGTATGGCCGTTCAAAGAATCAGAGAAGCTGCTGAAAAGGCTAAGATCGAATTGTCCTCCACTGTCTCCACCGAGATCAACTTGCCTTTCATCACTGCCGATGCCTCTGGTCCAAAGCACATTAACATGAAGTTCAGCAGAGCTCAATTCGAAACTTTGACTGAACCATTAATCAAGAGAACTATCGAGCCAGTTAAGAAGGCTTTGAAGGATGCTAACCTATCTACTTCTGATATCTCCGATGTCTTGTTGGTTGGTGGTATGTCCAGAATGCCAAAGGTTGTCGAAACCGTTAAGCAATTGTTCGGTAAGGACCCATCCAAGGCTGTTAACCCAGATGAAGCTGTTGCTATTGGTGCTGCTATTCAAGGTGCTGTCTTGTCTGGTGAAGTTACTGATGTCTTGTTGTTGGATGTTACCCCATTGTCTCTAGGTATTGAAACCTTGGGTGGTGTCTTCACTAGATTGATTCCAAGAAACACTACCATTCCAACCAAGAAGTCTCAAATTTTCTCTACTGCTGCTGCCGGTCAAACTTCTGTTGAAATCAGAGTCTTCCAAGGTGAAAGAGAATTGGTCAAGGACAACAAGTTGATTGGTAACTTCAACTTGTCTGGTATTCCACCAGCTCCAAAGGGTGTTCCACAAATCGAAGTCACTTTCGATATCGATGCCGATGGTATCATCAACGTCTCTGCCAGAGACAAGGCTACCAACAAGGATGCTTCCATCACTGTTGCTGGTTCCTCTGGTCTATCTGACGCTGAAATTGAACAAATGGTTAACGACGCCGAGAAGTTCAAGAGTCAAGATGAAGCCAGAAGACAAGCTATTGAAACCGCCAACAAGGCTGATCAATTGGCTAACGACACTGAGAACTCCTTGAAGGAATTCGAAGGTAAGTTGGACAAGGCTGAGGCTCAAAAGGTCCAAGACCAAATCAACGGCTTGAGAGAAATCATCACCAAGGTTCAATCCGGTGAAGAAGTCAGTGCCGAGGACTTGAAGACCAAGACCGACGAATTGCAAACCTCTTCCATGAAGTTGTTTGAACAAATGTACAAGAACGACTCTGGTAACAACGCCCAACAAGGTGAAGGTGAAAACAAGCAATAAGAAGGTTAGTTAACTAAATCTTTGGAGGGTGACAATTTCTCATAAATATCCATGTCATGTTTAATTTTGTTTTTGTTTCTATTTTTTGTTTTTGTCACCTCTTCAAGTTTTGCCTGTTCACACTGAAAAAGTTACTAATAATTAATGTTCCCATCTTTTCGTTGGTTAATTTTTGCACATAAAAAGGCTACAGGTTGATGCTAATCATCCATGGCCACGCATGAATATAAATCCTTGTATTTAAATTTCCAAACATGTAATTATTCAATGCACGTACTTTATAATCAATTATAAATTATATATTTATATATATAATATATGTTTCTGAAAAATTTTTTACTCCTTTTGAGTTTTAATTTCCTTGTCTAAACGCATCAAAGAGGAGATTTCATTAAGGTCAATGCATTTAGAAATATCCGAAATCTATCACAAGGTTATCAATATTTATCTTTTGTTCAATCTCTTAGGGTCATACAGGAAAAATCAATCTGTTTTCTACCCGGTATAATTGTTTCATCAAAATATGCGTTACCATCGTATAAATCTCTCGATGCTATTATTCTCAATTCCATTTCTTTCATCTCACTTGGGGAACCCATCTTAGAGTTTATATTTTTAGGGCCCATATGTTTTGTCACCTTCAACACGTTCTGGATAACGTTCAGGACATCGTTTATCTGTTCTTTCAAAGTAAGCTTGGTATCACCTCCATGCAGCAGTGTAAATACTCGGTCTAGCAGCAATGCAGAGAATAGATCTCCGACGCCTGTGAAGTATGATTTGATCAACGGGATTCTGTAAACGTATGCAGAGGAGTCACGCATGGAGGCCACGCAGTATATGGCATTATCACCATCGAACAGCTTAGAATTGCACGAGGTGACCACTACGACAGGGATGTATTTATGTAGTTCTTCTAGTGCGTCTATGAGGGCCTGTTTCGAGTTCACGGGCTTCCCGTACAGCACTTCCAACTCGAACTGGTTCGGAGTGATAATGTCCACCAAGTTATCGTCGCTCAGCGCCAGCTTCTTGTACTCCGGCACCACGTCCTCATTAACATACAGCTCCCCCTCGTCTCCCATCACTGGGTCCAGCAGCCAGATCATCCTGCCACCACTCTGCCTCTTGTACTCGGCATACTTCTCCCCAACGGCCCTCACGGACTCACTATTGGGCAAGTACCCAGACAACAACGCCTCGTAGTTGTCGGGAAAGTTCGCCATCAACCCACCAAGTATAGCCCTGAGGTCCTGCGCACTAGTGGCGGAACCAAACACCTTATCCATACCGTACCCGGTATGGTTAGAGAACTGCACGCTGTTGCAGCAGTCCACATCCCATCCCAAACACTGCAGCGGGAAAGTAGCGGCCTTGTTCCCAACATATCCATGCACAACATGCGACTGCGTCGCCAATACCCGTCTAGCCATCGTCAATATATCCTTGCTTGGTGGTCCAGAGAGCTTTTATTGTATGGTTATCAATTTTACTCATTTTTTTTTTTCAGTCAGCTCTATTTAATCAAAAAGAGAGAGAAGAAGAAAAAAAAGAGTCATCATTGGGGTGTGTGCGTTGTAATAATCAGTAATGGAATAACAAATGTATTTTAGGGTGTCTGTGACATAATTGAGATTGGTTATGGAAGTATATCAAAATATGTGGGTAAGACTCTTTTGTAGCCCAGATTCCAAATAACATCAACGCATTTAATATAGCGCCGTGGCGCAGTGGAAGCGCGCAGGGCTCATAACCCTGATGTCCCTTGATCGAAACAAGGCGGCGCTATTATTTTTTTTTATTTTTTTTATTTTTTTGTTTGTTGCACACAAAACGCGTAGACGAAGCGTGTAATATTTTTTTTTTTAAATATAAACGCCAAAAGCAACATATGAATTACATTTGTTATATCTTTATTCTTTAACATAGCAGAGCCAGGAATTGAACAAACGATGATTGTGCTGGACGAGAAGGTGAAGGAGTTTATCAATGAGCGGTTGTTTTCTGCAGTGAGGCCTGTTCTGTTTACTGATCTGGTGCACGAGTTCGGGAAGAGCGTGGACTGGGCGAAGAGCGCTATGTTCAGCTACTACAAGGGGACTGGGGACAATGTGAAGTTTCATTGTGTTATAGTATGTTGTCTAAGTGGCGGGGCGGTTGCTGTGGTGCAAGATTTGGGGCGAGTGGAGGCAATGAGCGAGGAGATCACCGATTGCTTCATCTATGCGTTCAACCCCATGGAGGGCGTTATTCCGTTCAACGAGGTGCATAGAGACGATTTCATTACGATTAGGAACAACTACGAGGTGGTATACTCCGAGGTAAAGAAGGAGCGCGACCTGTCGCCTAAGAAACCAATGTCGAGACCAAGTGTTGCAGCACCAGCATCTGCTGCAGCAGCACCAGCTCCTGCCCCTGCAGCTCCAGCTGCAACTGCCAATAAAGATACCAAGAAGAAGAAGGATATGGGGTTGAGGTCTACTGCTCTGCTGGCACGTATGCGCAAGGAAAGAGAGGATAAAGAACAGGAGAGGCAGGCGGAGTTGAAGAGAAGACGTGAGGAGACCCAGAAGAGAGAACTGGAACGCGACCCCAAGAGATCAAAACAGATGGATGAACTGTCAAAGATGTTTGAGGACGACGACGACCTAATGGATATGGATGACGAGGAGGAAAGACCTGTGACGGCACCTGTATCAACATCCACGAAAGCACAACAGACGCAGCTCGATGAAAGTGAGATGGAGGAGATCATGGACACAACAGCTGAAGAGTCACTGCTAGAGATTAAAAACAGACAAGAACCTGAGGCGTCATCACAAGTGACCGTGGAGGCACCAAAACCTGAACCTGCCCCAGAAGCTGAAGCTGAAGCTGCAGCTGAACCCGAACCTGAAACTTATGTCGACGAAGACGGTTACATAGTCACTAAACGTCCCGCACAACAACAGGCACCACCTAAGCCAACACCAAAGGCAACGAAACCACCAGTCAGATCAAAGACCGAACCCTCTGCATTCAAACCAAAGAAGAAACAGGGCTCCATCGAAAGCTTCTTCAAGAGAAAATGAGATCACATGCACCCTTCGTCATTCGCGAACTTTTTTCTTTTTTTCGTTTTTGAAAAAAAAAATTTTTTATAAAAAAAATTTTTTGCGATGAGCATCTCTTTTTTCTATTTTACATTTAAGTTCAGACTTTTTTTTTATTGAAGATTCTTTTCTTTGATTTCCTTCTTAATACACCATTCAAGCGAGCTACTAATTCACATTACTGTAATTAGAAGATTTTCATTTGCAAGGAACTTGAACGAATTAACAACAACAACACTTTTAAAAAATGTCTGCTCCAAACCCAAAGGCTTTCCCATTGGCTGATGACAACTTGACTCAGCAAATCTTGGATGTTGTCCAACAAGCTGCTAACTTGAGACAATTGAAGAAGGGTGCTAACGAAGCTACCAAGACTTTGAACCGTGGTATCTCCGAGTTCATCATCATGGCTGCCGATTGTGAACCTATCGAAATTTTGTTGCACTTGCCATTGTTGTGTGAGGATAAGAACGTTCCATACGTCTTTGTCCCATCCAGAGTTGCTCTAGGTAGAGCTTGTGGTGTCTCTAGACCAGTCATCGCTGCTTCTATTACCACCAACGATGCTTCTGCTATCAAGAACCAAATCTACGCCGTCAAGGACAAGATCGAAACTTTGTTGATCTAATCTGACCAAAGCCATATATACGGAAGAAAAACACGTTAGATCGTTGTATTTCTCCTTGGTAGATTTGTTTCCTGTTAAACAAAACTGCATTACATTTAGACGGATTTTTAATGTATATTAGAAATAGCAAAATTAATATTTACAAATTAAAAAGAACAATTGAATTGAATATATTTATATATATATAGAACTTTTATTAATTCTATAACACTAAAATTTTTTAAAAATCAAACAAGTTAGAAGTAATGAGTTCTACTTGCAATTATATGCTTGGTTTGAGTGGTTTCTGTATCTTCTTAATTTTAAAATAGTAATTTTCATCCTCACTTTTGACTCCAGTGGACCCCGCAATATCCTCAATGACACCTCTCAATAAATCCTCCCTATTTTCAATTACTTCCAGCATTCCAAAAGTACCATCATTGAATATTATCAAAAATGGACATTGTCCATTGTCCATATAAGAATAGCATAGTGGAATCGTTGAGTATGGGTTTATCGACTTAATAGAATCAATTTTGCTCATGGAGTCCAATTCGGCAAAAGTAGAATAATCACCATCTTTAACGCAAATCTGTAAATGCTTCGAATCCTCCGTTAAACCAATAGTAAACTCTACACTTCTTACCATTTGTGAATTAGATGCATTTCCACTACCGTAATTTCCATAAGTCCAACCACGATTGCAAAAAGTTTCAGAATATACAACTTGCCTGCAAGCACTTGGAATAGTGAGTACATTCGAGCGCAAATAAGCTGTATCCAGATTTCCAGAAATTATGGGAATGTTGTGAAAGTCATTATTATCAAGAGTTTCATTCTTCTCATCAGATATTTCATCCATCACCATACTACCATCTTTATTGAAGATGATTTTGAAGGACTGTTGAAGATCTTGAAATAGATATGCATCAATCTTATCTGGACTTACTCTTATATTTGTGATGGGTTTCTTAAGAGTAATTGAGGAGTGTCTCTTTAATTTGCTTTCCTTCATTTTCAACTCAAATAGGTAGAGGACAGTATCTTTTGAAGTTGTTCTCTGAACTAGAAAGAGGTTTTTATAATTATACATCTCAAACGGCTCAAATTCGGGAGTTAAAGATTTCAATGGAAACAATTTACAAGAAATAACTTTTTCGTTGGCTGACACTTTGGTATTGGTCTTATACTGGCCTGTTTCTAGATTTATCAGCGATAGGTTGACTCGGTTTTGGAACTTGTTTGCCAACACCACAAAACTCTGTAGTTTATCACTCATATGTATAATTGACTCAGGAATCGTTCTTAAGCCTATTCTTTTCTTCTCACTCATTTCCATTATAGATGAGGGAGAGCTCTCCAGAAAATTATTTTCCATTTTTAAATCTATTCTTCCAATAGAATTTCTTTTATTTGAGTCGATGTACCATAATTCACCAGCTTCAACATCTCGTCTTGATTTCACGTCTTGACACCCAAATTTCATGTTGATGAAGAACATAAAATTTTTCAGAATATCGATAAATATAGTTTCTTCACTATTGTAAGCTAAGACATAAGTGGCCTGGATATCTATGGGTACCAATGTAAATGGTTTATTGTTTTTAGAGAACAATTTTTTTAAAACCTGATCCGTGCTGAAATCGTATAAATACAAGCAGCCCATAACATCTGAAATTAGAATTCTTGAACCTGCAGGTGTCCCCATTATAGCGTCATAAATTCGAGTCATAGAAGGTAATTTTGCGATTTCACTTCCCTCTGTTGCACGTTCGCCAATAACATATAAGGTGTTCCCTCTGTAGTAGTACGTATTAAATTCGTCTTTTATTATTGTGCACTCTAGATCAAGACCTTGAACTGCTCTGGACTCTTTTTCAATAAGCCCACCCGAAGCGTCAACTTCAATCCTCTCAATTACATTAACATCTTTATGAATAACGTACGATTGCACTACATCCTTTTTAAGTGATCTATGAGTTATGCTAGGTGTGATTGATTGAATATTACCAGTGTCTTCGACAATGTACCCTTCATTAGTGATATCGTAAACATCGTAGTCTATATCTAGTTTCCTGTACCCAGCATAGATACCGCCCTTTGTTTGAACAACGAGGCCTAGTGCCTTAGTAGGCCAGAAATTTATCACTGCATCAGGCTGATCATAGAGTTCTGGGGTGTCTAGTTTGATATACCCGGGGTTATACCCATCAGCAATTGTCAAGTACGGGTTGTAGTTATCATCATAATATGCAGATATGATTTGAATGTCGGATGGTTTCCCAGAGTCTACACATACCGTGTCAACTAAGGTATCCTTGGGGTGAAGCTGACAACTAAAAGGTGCCACAGAGTCCACTATTTCCAAATTAGAAGTGTTTACCATCTTGAAGTCGTTGTTATTATATGCCACTATTGCATTATGTCCATTTCCAAAGTATCGAAGTAAGCACATATCCTTTGTATCAGCAAATTCTTCACAGAATGCGGCAACTTCGGATGGCTTGGAATCAAAAGTGACCGTGGCCTTGTATAATTTTTTTTGGGGTCTCATGAACGCCCTGACCTCGTACTTGCTGTCGGCAACTTGTCTCAAGTTCAATTGACACGCCCTGGAATCTGGGAACGTAAACGCTTTGTCCACGGCGCACACTTCGATCTTCCCGTGGGAGTAAAGTATGAGTGAGTACGCATCTGTCAATACTGCCAGTTCGTGTGTATCCGTGAACACATACTGGAAATCGATCTCCGAGTTGAACAGTTTTGTCATGCTTTTCAATTGTACATTTGTTTGTGACAGTCTCAGCTCCATCTCCACGAGCATATAGCAATTGAAAGTAGAGGATTTGGTGAGAAACACTACTTCCACATGGTTTTGTGTTTGTTTTTCATGGAATCCAACAATTGTAGTACCTTCTTCAAACCTGTGTATTAAACACACTACCCTCTCGGGTAGTGTAACAAAACACAGTGTATTTTCAGTACAGAACAAGTACCCTTGATCCAAGCAAACAGTACCAGCTTGCTTACAATCTTGTAAGAAGTCCCACTGTTCTGTCTCATACACAGACCAGTCCTCATTCAACAACCACACATCTTTACCAACCCTCAGATAATACTTACCATCCAACTCACCAAACACCAAATCCATTGGTCTCGTCTACCTCATCGCATTGCCCAAAAGAACCCATATGCTCATCTCTTTTATGTATATTGTATATCTCAATATACGTAGTTGTCAGGTGCCGTGGATTAAATCAGCACCCTCCGCCTGTACTGTAGCATCATTACCCTGATACAACATCCTCATCTCAAAACTGTTAGTTGATCTTGAATTATCAGAGCCATCTTGTGTTTACCCTGATATGGTATTACCCTGATGTACTGAAATTATTTTTCGTGAGAGGATCTTTTTGTCTCAGCATCTCTCAGTCTCTCTTTTTGTATCTCTGCAGCATCTCTCAATGTGTCAAAAAAACAATTTTCATTCCCTGCAATTCCATCTGGTGTTACCCTGATATGTAGTATAAATTACCCTGATCTTAATAAACTATTTCCTATCAGTATTCTCATCTCTGTATTGTCTCTGTGTATTGTCTCTGTATTGTCTCTATCTTTACATCACAACTATCTCTGTATATCTATATTACCCTGATATACTGTTGTAGAGTATAACATTGTATAAATGTATTGATACTACATGTATACAGAGTAATATATAATACATATATATATATCTATGTATTATATTTATATAGTCTAGGGTATACACCTCTGTGTATAACTGTCCCTGCCCTTTGTACAAGTATCACCCCTGGCCAATCAGATGCGAGAAATTACGTTTCCTCCGGGTAACTTCTCTCTCTGTGTGATGAAAAAGGTTCCCAAATTTTTTTTTTTTTGACTGGGGGACCAAGTTTATTTTAGCGGACATAAGGATTTTATAAAAGGGAGTTGTATTTTATTTTTTGATACAATACAATTATTACTAAAAAAACACCAATACAACAAGATAAGACAAGATGTTGAGATCTTCTGTTAGAAATGTGAGCAGATACAATGCAAGGATGCTGTCGACCAGTATGGTTGCCAGCAAGAGCACTTACAGGACGCCTAACTTTGACGATGTGTTGAGGGATGATCGTAACTCTGACAAGAGTCGTTCCTATGCGTACTTCATGGTCGGGTCCCTGGGTCTCTTGTCCTCTGTTGGTGCGAAGTCTACCGTTGAGACGTTTGTGAGTTCCATGTCTGCCTCTGCTGATGTGCTGGCCATGGCCAAGGTCGAGGTGAACCTTGCTGCTATTCCAGAAGGTAAGAACGTCGTGGTGAAGTGGCAAGGTAAGCCCGTGTTTATCAGACACAGAACCGCGCACGAGATCGACGAGGCTAACGCCGTCGAGATGTCCGCGTTGAAGGATCCCCAGACCGACGCCGATAGAGTCAAGGACCCCAAGTGGCTGGTCATGCTGGGTATCTGTACCCACCTGGGTTGTGTGCCTATCGGTGAGGCCGGTGACTTCGGTGGTTGGTTCTGTCCTTGCCACGGTTCCCACTACGATATCTCCGGGAGAATCAGAAAGGGTCCAGCTCCTTTGAACTTGGAAATCCCAGCTTATGAGTTCGACGAAGACAAGTTGATCGTTGGTTAAAACAATATCAATCACCACATTATTTTTAACATATTCTTTTAAAAAAAATTACTCTCTCTCCCACAAAGCATTAGAACAAACTAAAAAAGGGGATTTTTTGAAACAAATGGAGGGAACAAACAATGTCCCCTACCCTTTCATGAGTAAATATTCCAAACCCATTTTTTAGAAAGCACACTCAACTTAAAGAAAGAAAAAAAAAACAAAAAAAACAATTGAAAATATCGAAGTATCCCTTCTTAAAAAAAAAAAATTCCCTTCTAATAACTTGTAGTTAATTATCCCGTTGTTTTTTTATTTTTTTTTTTTTATATTTATATATTTATTCTATTTATTCCGTACCTTCGAACTAATCACATATGATTTTTCTTATAAAAAAAATTAAAACTAATTCAAATACGTCTCAAGGTCATCAGGTACATGTCTCCACCCGTCTTCCATCCATTGTAATATCATCTCCCTGGCATCATGCGTAACTCTCTCGGACAAGGTCTCGTTGATCAATGTGGACGTGATCGACAAGTGACTGTTTTGTTTTACCAGGGGGTCCATGCCACGGTACAACGATGAACTATTGCTGGCACCATTGCTACTATGGTAATGGGATGCCATGGTACAACTTGTACGAGCATGGCTGCTTCGTAAGTTGACTCCGACAAGATCACGCATAATGTTGCGTGCATATTCTGGTATGTTGGGCGGTCTATAGTTTTCGCTAAACTTCATTTTCCAATATACCGACCAGTGTAAGCGACCATACTCTGGTACGTAGCGGTACCGACCCAGGTTTGGGGCACATATGTTTCTGGAGGTCCCGTCACCACGTTGCACTCGAAGACCAATTGGGATTAACTCTAAGATCCACCAGACAATCACATAGATTTTTTTGAGACTGGCACACTTAGCACCGTATTTGGCCTTAAGTAATAATTCATTTCTAGCAATTGCATTGTACAGTTTCTTTTCATAACCTGCTTTTAATATACCTCTAATCCTCGCTAGGGCCACTAAATCAATACTATTTGTAGTAACTCTACTGACATTATTATTGAGTCTAATATCATGTCTAGTGACACTCAATTTCAAGTAATCATGCGTATCAGCAAATAGAGTCCCCACAGATGTATTCTGCTCAGCGAAGTTCTTCAACGCCAACTTATCAAACCTGCAACCAAACTGGATGGCCTCTCCAATAATCCACCTTAGCGACATATTGGATGTACTCTCCATCGTTTCAGAATCTAGCGCCCAACCACCTCCAATGTCTGCATGATCACCTGGGAACCACATTTCCACTAAGTCCGTGAAATTCTCTGATGAGGACATTTGATCTTCTAGTGGTTCAAATTTAAATGTTCCTTGGACGTTCACCAGTGACATTTCTGAAACACCAGATCCTCTTGTGTAACGATAACCTTTCTTTGCAGAAAAAATTAGCTTTGATGACTTGCAGTTGTTATTAGAACTTGCAGTTCCATAATTTTCAGTGGTTTCATGTTGGAAACTCATCACAACTCGTTTTGGTATTTTCAAGGTGGGTTCTAAACAAAATTGTTTAAATTTTCCACGTCGTTCGTCTAGTGACAGCGTATGACGTACATGGTCTACAATATGGCACTTTTGAGTGCACGGAAACAGCTTATCCCTGAATATGCCCACTGAGTTGACAGAATCGAAGAGACCTTGGAAATGTATCCTGATATTTTCTTTCCTGCTAAAAGTTTTCTTGAACTCTTCCACAAGGGTGGTAGTATAGTTTGCCTGTATTGGCTGTCGCTCATATTCCCACTTCACGTAGACTTTCCAAGCCATCTGTACAAGGTTCTCCTGCCCTGGTTTCAACAGCCCTACTTTCTCGATCATCCCGGCAAGCACACGCGCAATAAATGCACCTCTTGAGAATCCAAACATGTATACGACATCCCCACTACAATAATGCAGCATCAGGTATCTGTACGCCTCTATAATATGCGACTCTATACTGAAAGAGAACATAGAGTCCAGAACATTCCGCACACTAGACCACGTAAACCGCCTCCTAAGGTCTGTCACCGGGTCACAATCGGCAGCGACACCTATCCCGGGCTGATAGTAGCACAACTGCGTGTCGTCGCACTCCAGAAGCCTATAAAGTTTCAAGACATTGCTAAACGGATACGGGCCGAAATTCTCACAAGTACCATCAAAACAAAGCACAATATTCTTGTACATAGCTTTGTTCATTGTTGGTTTGTACATTTGATACAACGCTATGAATAAAATAAATGTTTCTCATAAAAAATTAACTCAAAAATTACCACACCCGTTGTCACAATAACAATATATACTTCTACACGGTATTAAATAAATGCGCATACTCACAATGTCAGAAACACATTGTTACAACATAATTATATAATCTATTTCTACCGATTGCTTGTTGTCGTTATACTTTGTGTTCTTTTCTTGACCCAAGATGAAGAGTTTGGAAATATATACTACATAATGACGGGGTCACGTGAATAACCAACTGAACTTGTATTTTGTTATGATAACGGTTTATGTGAGGTCCTAAAACTAAGCTGATCCGTATAGTTGTTTTGTATCTATAGAATTAAACAAGAACTCCAAAATTTATGAAATGAATCATTTTATGGTAAAAAAACAAAACTAGCATATTTTTACTGTTTAAGGGAAAAGGAAAAATCCATATTACTGCATTTACATTTAATTGGGTCATCCTAGTTGGCAATAAATAGGACAAGCTGGATATCATTTTTGTGATGCTAAGTAATGATACAATAACTGAAACACAAAGAAATTACACAAATAATCTCAGTTATAAACAAAGGACATCTCTATTAACCACATTCATAATTTCCTTCCTTCTTTTTATAAACTACATAGAAACAATCAAGTAAACCCAGGAAGAGCACCATTACATAATATCAAAGATTGCTTTACTCACTCCCTATCTCAACATTAAATTTATGTAAGCTCTAATGTAACTAATAACAATAGCATATATAATTTAAGATGCTGCTGACAATAGAACATTACATATTTAAAATAGAAACTCGTGAAAATACATTACTGTTTTAGAAGTGATACTGGGATAATACGTTTTGCCATTCGTATGGGTCTCCCTCTTTGGCTACAAACAAAACGAAGTCGAATGTGATTAAAAATTATTGCAAATATACAGCATCAACATTGATTGTTATAACGTCCAAGTGCAAAAGGCGAGCCTACTAATGCTGAGAAACGTATTTCTCTTCCAGCAAGTAGACCTCGTCATGTTTACTAACATTCATGGGTTCCTCTTCCTACCTGCTCTTCTGAGCGCATTAGGAACTAATTGATATACGATGGTTAATACTTCCCGATATTATCTGGATCCTTTTCATCAGAGAAGTTACGCAGAGAGAAGAAAGCAGCAACAATTAAAATTATAAAATGAGGACAAATTAAAATGCACAGAAATTGATATTAGTAATACCTTTTTCCACGCGTTTTCTTACTATTTGTCATAATATTTGTTAATTATTTGTTTATTATTTGTTTCTTATTTTACGTCTACGAACAATTCTCAAGGGGCACTCATCTATTCTCTATTAGGAAATAAGCCCTCAATTTAAGCTGCCACTCTCCACCTCCACAAGGGTTTCTGGGCAGCCCAGCATATATTCACTATTTACTCGTAGGACCCTTGGCACGGAAAATCTTTCCAAAAAAAACTTTTAATAAAAAATAAAGCGCGACTGTGTCAACGGTTGAAATTACACAGCAAGAAAATTTCTTTTTGTTTCTGTATCTAAGAAAGTAGCTGGGGTGTCTTGCAAATCCCAAAATTTTATGCCCTGGGCACAGCGAGTTCCAGGTGGTCGCTTGTAACATCTGGTATGCTTCGAGGAGAGGGATATTAATCTTCAAGAGTTTAATTTTGTATCTAATTTCAAATTCGTTAGTTTGTTTACATGTAATGCAGATAGCTAATGAATAAGTAAATTTGTCTCATTCTAATTGAAATGCTATGCTGCTCTATATTTTGAGGGTATGAACGTATTGAAACACTGCAATATGTTACATTGTTTTGTAAGCATTCCCTTTTTTCGTCTCGACGAGGCGAATTAGAGAGTTCTTTAAAGGGTCTTAGCTATGAAACGCAACATTTTCTTTTTACGTAAGCAAAATGTTTGTGTCTACAAAGCTTTCAAAGAAAGTACTCTTCCGCGGTGTTGTTTCGAACATGAAAACAAACATGTAAAATATTGACAAATGGATTAATAACAATAGCGACAAACATATCTCTTATTCCAGAAGAAGCTTTCTGGTCATCCTCATATTGAAATCCAACCCTGCGGTATTTCTCTAATTGATACTTATTGCGGCAATCATTGTGTTTGCACATTTTGGGATTTGCGTAGCTTGAGTTTATTTGTTGCTTTTTTTTTTTTGCTGGGAACCTGTACTCAAATCTTGGTTAGTACGGGTGTTTCTTAGGGCAATGTCTGAAAAAAAATTGGTCTAAACAAAGAAGCTTTCTTTTTGGGCATTCAACCTTCTTTGAATAACTGCAATTTTCTTTTCCTCAAGATGTTTCAAATATTGAAGACATAGAATCGGTGCAGCCAGAACTCTACGACTCAGATACTTTCATAGCTTTGACCACAAATGATGGCTGACAAATCCCATTGAGATGGAAGTGGCAATCCATATTTCTTGTTCGCCATCTACGCTTGGCTACTGATTCTTATTGGAAAAAATTTACAGTTTAGAGCAGATAAAATCCTAATTAGTACAAGATGCCGAATTGCTTGCTTTTTTCCTTTTTTTCTGTTTCTCGATGTTATTATTTCTTTAAAGGGCAACCTTTTTGAGAAGTAACAAAAGTGTTATACATTACCCCTTACCATAGCTCCAGTAAGCCTCGTGGAACATCCAAGAGAACTTTCTCTATTTAGATTCTGTATTTGTTCTTTTTATCGCATTCAAACACTTTATTCGCGGATCCTTTATACTAACTAGTATTACAATTGTTTTGGATAATAGACATTCAGAGCTTGCAAATCCTGTTATTTACTTGTCTCTATTTTTCTTTTTATGGTTAATACGAGCTATTTCTCAAAAATATTAACTAGACGAGCGAGTACATCATCTACCTTCCTCCTCAATTAATCGAATTCTTTTCTTTTCAATAACAAAAACAGCAGCTGTTTTATTACGTTGCTTTGATTGGAAATACATTACATGTTTATGTTGCACAGTTATTTTTCCGGAAAATGATAAACATTCACTAGCCTATTGAAGATTGTTGTTTGTTTTGAGGGGTTTGACAAAATGCCACTGCTCATTCTTCATAGGGATCCAGATAATGCAGTACATTACTGAAACTTTACCTCCACTGTTACCAATATATATAAGATATACAATTTCTTATTAAGATTTAGTTTCATAACTGACTTCTAACTGTTTACTATAAGAAAAAAGAAACCATTATCACTGAGAAAGCCCTTTATCGATTGCTAACCATTCATTTCCAAAATACTTGTTCAGAATGATTGGCTTCAAATTAATATCAGCACTTGGGTTATTGGGTGCCGCTCTTGCCCAGACAGATACAGATTACACATTCACCACTAATGTTACGAATTATGTTCACGATGGTGATATCGTTGGGGGAAATACATATGGAACACAAGCATGGAACATGATACTTGATTCTGCTGTCAAAAGCGTTCAATACAGTGGAAATATTTCTTCACTTCTCTCTTTCAATGTCGTGGCTAGTCATCTAAACCAAGGCCTTGATTTTGGGTACCATGGTGGCGTCTTTAACGTAAGTGATATATCATTTGGTATTAAATCAAGTCCTCTCCATTTGGTTTTGGAAGGTGAAAGTTTCTCAGCTCAGAGTTTTTTCATTTGGGGGGCGGTAGGCCATTCTTCCATTGGTTATATGGATTTCCCTGGTGGATTTCAAGTTTTAGCTAATAATATTTTTACAAACTTTGCTGAATTCACTGTCTCCAGTCGTACTGCAGCTAGTGGATCCTACGACATTTACAACTCCACTGTTTATTTTAGTGGTTCAGTTAATGTCAACTGGTCGTCAACAGTTTTCAACAGTACGGTTTGGTTTGATGGTGGTCTATTTATTAATAGTTTGATGAACCCGCTAATCTTAGCGGGCCGAGAATCTTCCACCAGAACCATCATTGTTTTGAATGACAAGGTACCAACAGACACAAACTTTGCTCTAAATAATATAGATACACCAAATTCCTATTTGGCATTTACTAGTCCAATCCAATCTTTTGATTTCAAGCCCTCTGCATCTGCTTCAGACGATCAAATCGTTGGAAATCTGACTGTAACAACTGAGAACAAAAAGTTCAATTTCCAGCTATCCATGAACAGTAACCAAACAATATCTTCTAGAAATTTTATAAGTAGATCTATGGTCCTAGATAAGAATGGTACCGATACAGAGGTATACACTATACAATATACAGCAGACCCGGTAGATGAACCATACTCCCAACCAGACAACAAGACAGTGACTGTCACCAAGGAAAGTACCACTGAGACCGATATCATCAGCTTCTTCCCAACCACTGATGCTAACGGCGTTACCCACACCGCCAACAGAACATACACAGTCACCGACCCATTCTCCTTGCCAAGTCCAACCACCGTCACCGTCACCAAGGAGAGCACTACTGAAACAGACTTGATCTCATATTTCACTGTCACCGGCAGCGATGGCAATCTGCACACCGGTACTAAGACGTACACTTTGTCTGCTTCTGAAAGCTCCTCCCAACCAGAATCCTCATCCGCTAGAGCTCACAGCTCTTCCGCATCAAAACCAGAGTCATCTTCCACTAGTGCTCACAGCTCATCCACCTCCCAGCCAGAATCCTCTTCCACTAGAGCCGAAAGTTCATCCACTTCAAAACCAGATTCATCTACCATCAGAGCCAACATCACATCCACCAGAGGACCACAACCAAGCACCGATGATAAAGACTCCACCTCAGTCTTCACTTCTGATGGCACTGTTGTCACTAAGATTGTTTCTCACTCTACATACACAGCCAGCAACGGACAATTGACCACTGATGCTGCAACATACTTGACCTACGATCAGGTCGACGCCAATCCATTGTTCCGCAGCATGAATTCCAGTACCACTGCATCACACTCCCAAGAAACATCCCCCGTCTATAGCAATGACACCTACTCTGAACCTAGTATGTCCACTGTTGTAGTGACTGTTGACGGTGAGCCAGTGACTCAAATCATTACCTACTGCCCAGATGTTGACTCCAACGGTAAGACTCACACAAGCACTATCACATTAACTTGTGACAGTAAGACCAGTGTTGCAGCTCAACAGACTGAATCTGGATCTTACCCTGGTACTTCAGGTTCTAATTCTGCAACCTCTGGTTCATCTGGTTCTAACTCTGGTTCTAACTTTGGAACCTCTGGTTCATCTGGTTCTAACTCTGGTTCTTCCGGTTCTTCCGGTTCTTCCGGTTCTAACTCTGGTTCCTCTAGTTCTAACTCTAACTCAGGTCCTAACTCAGGGTCAAATACTGGTTCAAATTCTGGTTCCAACAATGACCATGGTTCTTCCAATGCTGCTTCAAATAGCGGGTCTAGCTCTAACTCTGGTAGTTCGAACCAAGGTAGCCATCTAAGTGTTCAACAAAGTGCTTCTGCAGCTGCAGCAACCCCTGCAACCCCTGCAACTCCTGCAACCGCATCCCATCCAACTCTAAGCAACTTCCAATACCACGGCAGCGGTTCCACTGTTATCAACAACATCTGGTTAGTCGCAGCCATGATGTTACTATCACTGGTTTGAAACTAAACTAAGTAAACAAGAGGAATGAATTACTTTACGACGATACCTAATCCATAATTTCTCTTCTTTTCCACATAGTCCTCAGATTCAGCTTGAGAAGAAATTGTTTTGTTCGTATTATCTATTTATTTGACTTTTTCGTGTTTCACAGTTCTACATAATTCTTGATATACACTAATTAATAAGTAACATTTTTTGATTCAGTTTTTGAAATAAAGTTTTGTTTCAGTTAGTTTTCAGAAATGAAATATTATTAGCTAGTTTTCAAAAGAAAGAAACAAGTTAGTTACAGAAAAGTTGAAGTTCTTATTTTTGAAACTTTTCAACCAAGAAGCTATTATTGTTTAGAATATTTATGATGAAACCCTCAAACTATAGCTAAAAATATTACGGTTAGAATTTTTTAAAAAGTTGCCACAGTTTTCGACTACAATAATAATGCTCACTGGCTGGAAAGGGACTTTTTTCCTTTCCGCTCCCTATTATTATACCTAACTCGGAATGAATAGAGTTGAGGAATATATAGTTTTATGTTGCAATACTCTAAATTAGTTTAACTTTTATTCTATTTTCATACTACTTTGAAAACTCGTAAACCATTGATGAGAAGGTTAGAAACACTCAGTCTGATCCTTTGGAATATCTCTGAGCAGTGCTTGTACGGGAATTAGTAACTTACCCTATTTATGGGCCTTATTCTTGAGTTACGAAACACTGATAAAAAGTAAGCCATGTATTTGTATGTCGTAGTAGTCAAAACAAGCTTGTAATGTTTCAACGTCCAAAATACTGGTAATCATAGATTGTTTGCAAATCAGAGTTTGTTGTAAGCACTGACAAATACACGAGTTTACAGTGCTACTTGTTCTTCTGGGAAAATGAGGCATTTATCAATATAGTTAAGAGATTAAGATTTTGACAATCTCGGCAGGCCATTATCCAGCAGAGAAAATATCGCAGTGAAACAACATTTAAATAATAAATAATTAGGACATACTTCGCGAAGAACAGGATGCACAGAAATTGGTATTAGTAATACTCTATTTTTTGTTTTTTTGTTTTTTAATTTTGATTATTTTATTATTTAGTCCCACGCGTTTTCTTAGTTTCTTTGTTTTGATTATTTTATTTCTACGAATGTTTCTTAATGCCATTCATCTCTCCTATTTGAAGAAGCTAAATAAAAATAAGCTACCACGTCGTCTCCACGTCCGATTCTGAGTCTCCCCCGTAGAGATTCACTATTTACTCGCAGAGAATCCTCCCAAGAAAAAAAAAAAAATTTTTAAAAAAAGATAAAAAATTGTGATTCTGTGAACGGCCAGTATTACAGAGGGAGAGTGTTTCTGTATCTAAGAAATTAGTTGTGTGTGGCATGCAAATCCCAAAAAAAATTGTTGTCCCGGTAATTTACTTTATATTTTCTTTTGTGCTAGTTCTGTTAAATATGGTTGTGAAAAAATAAGTCGCTAGATTTTATCCCTCTTCCGCGGTGTTGTTTCGGCGGATGAAAATAAACATGTGAAATGTAGACAAATGGATTAATAACAATTGCGACTAACATATCTCTTATTTCAGTAAGTAGCTTTCTGGTCATCTTCATAATGAAATTTAACCCTACGGTATTTCTCTCATTGATGCTTATTGCGGCAATCATTGTGTTTGCACATTTTGGGATTTGCGTAGCTAAATTATTTTTGTTGCTTTTTTTTGTTGCTTCCGTTAACAGAGGGCTCTGAATTTGAAAAAAGCTTTGTCAGTACGGACTTTTTTAACGTAAATGTCTCAGGGTATGAAACCTTTTAATGACTGCAAATTTTAATTGTTTCATGTGATAAAGTTGTAGTATCAGTGCAGCCAGGACTCTACGAGCTCTATTCGTTTTAATTGTTGTTGATTTCTTCTCTCTGTTTCATTTCTCTGATGAACAGTGTTCAGATAATATTGTGCAATATTAACCATAATATATCAATTAGCTCCTAATGCGCTCAGAACAGCAGGTAGGAAGAGGAAGCCATGAATGTTAGTAAATATGACGAGGTCTACTAGCTGGAAGAGAAATACGTTTCTCAGCATTAGTAGGCTCGCCTTTTTGCACTTGGACGATAAAACAATCAATTTGATTTGCACTTCTTGTTTATTAGCAAGAAAAGTAACGTCAATTTATTTATTGTTTTTCAAAGTGTTTTTGTACCCGAAGAGGGAGGCCCACACAAATGGTAAATTTCTAAACCTCCACAAGTAGTACTGAGAGAAAGTTTTGATGTCTCAACTCTTTCTATTTCTCTTATTTTTTTACCTCTATCTATGTAACTTCTATCTTTGGCAGAAACTATGGGTTGTATTTATGGTATGCTTACTGATAAACGACTAATATACCATTTTACGGATAGTAATTCATTAGAGCATTATGAAGTGTATTTAAATATGGTCTTGTTTATTTTTACCTATTCTGATAATCAAATGGATAAAAGCTTAGGTCCCCCGCCCCCCTTTTTATATTGACTAATTCAGTAGATAATTGGGGTACTTACTTCATTTTTATCGTACCTAGTTCTTGATCTGGAGCGAAACTGATGAGTACTAACTACAAGCTAAAATCTGAGCATACAAATATCAATTCATATTGGAAGTAGAATATTCACAAAAAAATAAACGTATTGGCCGTGTAATAATTCACGTGTCCATATAATATTGTGATATATATTCTAAGCTATTATACTCTTGGTTCAAACTATATCGCATGAATTTATATACATAGTCAAATGATTGGAAAAGTATACGGTTTTTTGATGACAGTGGGAGTTGATAACTTTGTTGGTAACTGTCTCAAGTATCATTATATTTCTAATGTTTTTTTATTTGTAACAATTAAAATTTTCTATAGTAGTCTAAATTCTAACTCCGTGATGAATTAAAAACTTTGAATTAGTAACTTAGATTATCCATTATCCCCGTTAAGTATATTAAGAATTATGTAGTACTATTGAGTACGAAAAAAGGTCAAACAAAAGGGTATATAGATAATACGAAAAAAACAATGTCCTCTCAAGTGGAAAATGGGAAAGGACTATGTGTAAAAGCTAAGAAAATATGGGTGTTACGTCATTAAGTAATTCCTTATTCTTTCTTTAGCTTAGTTTTAAACTAATGATAGCAACATTATGGCAACGACTAACCAGATGTTGTTGATAACAGTGGAACCGCTGCCGTGGTATTGGATGTTGCTTAGAATTGGATGGGATGCGGTTGCAGCAGTTGCAGCAGTTACAGCAGCACTTTGTTGAATACTTTGTTGAACACTTATATGGCTACCTTGGTTCGAACTACCAGAGTTGGAGCTAGACCCGCTATTTGAAGAAGCACTGGAAGATCCATGGCCATTGTTGGAGCCAGAGCCAGAACCAGAGTTGGAACTAGAGGAACCTGAGTTAGAAGAACCAGAGTTAGAGCCAGAGGATCCAGAGTTAGAGCCAGAGGATCCAGAGTTAAAGTCAGGGGATCCAGAGTTAGAGCCAGAGGCAGAATTAGAACCAGATGAACCGGAGTTAGAACCAGAGCCAGATGATGCACTGTTGGAACCAGATCCAGTCTGTTGAGCTGCAACACTGGTCTTACTGTCACAAGTTAATGTGATAGTGCTTGTGTGAGTCTTACCGTTGGAGTCAACATCTGGGCAGTAGGTAATGATTTGAGTCACTGGCTCACCGTCAACAGTCACTACAACAGTGGACATACTAGGTTCAGAGTAGGTGTCATTGCTATAGACGGGGGATGTTTCTTGGGAGTGTGATGCAGTGGTACTGGAATTCATGCTGCGGAACAATGGATTGGCGTCGACCTGATCGTAGGTCAAGTATGTTGCAGCATCAGTGGTCAATTGTCCGTTGCTGGCTGTGTATGTAGAGTGAGAAACAATCTTAGTGACAACAGTGCCATCAGAAGTGAAGACTGAGGTGGAGTCTTTATCATCGGTGCTTGGTTGTGGTCCTCTGGTGGATGTGATGTTGGCTCTGATGGTAGATGAATCTGGTTTTGAAGTGGATGAACTTTCGGCATTAGTGGAAGATGACTCTGGATGAGAGGTGGATGAGCTGTGAGCTCTAGCGGATGAGGATTCTGGTTTTGATGCGGATGAGCTTTCGGCACTAGTGGAAGAGGATTCTGGTTTGGATGAGCTTTCAGAAGCAGACAAAGTGTACGTCTTAGTACCGGTGTGCAGATTGCCATCGCTGCCGGTGACAGTGAAGTATGAGATCAAGTCGGTTTCAGTAGTGCTCTCCTTGGTGACGGTGACGGTGGATGGACTTGGTAAGGAGAATGGGTCGGTGACGGTGTATGTTCTATTGGCAGTGTGTGTTTTGCCGCTTTCGTCAACTGTAGGGAAGAAGCTGATGATGTCTGTCTCGGTAGTACTTTCCTTGGTGACAGTCACTGTCTTGTTGTCTGGTTGGGAGTATGGTTCATCCACTGGGTTTGGAGTATATTGTATAGTGTATACCTCTGTATCGGTACCATTCTTATCTAGGACCATAGATCTGCTTATGAAGTTTCTAGAAGATATTGATTGGTTAGTGGTTATGGATGTATCGAAATAAAATTTTCTATTAGCAGTCGTTACGGTCAGATTTCCACTTATAAAATCGTTGGAATTATATGCAGAGGGCTTGAAATCAATTGATTGGATAGGATTATTGAATGCCAAGTAGGTATTTGGTAGATCGAAATAATTTAGAGCAAAATTTGTGTCTGTTGGTACCTTGTCATTCAAAACTACGAGGTTTTTACCGGAAGAACCCGGGTCCACAAATAGCAACTGTTCTAAACCCATAGTACTAACTATTCCCCCATCATACCAAACTGTGCTGTTTATAATATATTCCACACCCGAGGTTCCTGTTAAATTTACTGGACCACTCAAGTAAACATTAGAGTTCTGATACAAATTGGTTGCAGCAAAAACTGCTGTACGACTGGAGATTGTAAGACTAGGAATGTTAAAAATTTCGAGACCATGACCTTTAATACCACCTGGGAAATCAAAATAGCCACTAGAAGCTTGGCCTGCTGCCCCAACAATATTAATCGAAGCAAAAAATATGTTAAGACTTTGACCTTCCAAAACAGCGTGGAGAGGACTTTCTGAGACGTAATTATTAATCATGAAATCATTTGCGTTAAAGACACCACCATGGTACCCAAAATAAAGGCCTTGGTTTGGTTGTCTAGCCATGACACCGAATCCGCCAGGTAGATTAATGCTTCCACTATATTGGACACTTCTAACACCAGAGCCTGTATACATACCCCACATATTCGTATAAGGTGTATTACCCCCAACGATATCACCATCGTGAACATAATTCGTAACATTAGTGGTGAATGTGTAATTTGTAGCTGTCTGGGCAATAGCCGCACTCAAAAACCCGAGTGCTGATATGAATTTGAAGACAATCATTCTAAACTGGTGATCTGACAACGAAAGGTTAGTAAACGGAAAACGGCTTGCTCACTGAGTAATTTTTTAGTTTTCAATGAAGAGAATTAACAATGATCCAGGGAATAAAAATTATGTTTATATATTTGTAACAGTTGAGCAAGACGTAAAGTTGGAGGGAATAATCAAGCTACGGCATAACCCCTATGTGAAATGTGTAGTCGCATTTTGGTGTATCCTAAACCACTCAAATAAAAAACTCCAATAATATGTTTAAATAAACTGTGCAACAGAGTAGTGTTTTTCTTTATTTACTCTCAACTAAAAAGAAAGAAAGTAGCTGTTGTTGTTGCTCAAAAGAAAGGAATGCCATTAGTTTGCAGAGATGATTTACTCGCTCAAATAGTTAGGATTTTATCCCTTCGAGAAACAGTTGACATTATCCCCGAAAAGAAAGATGAAAACAAGTACAAAAAATCGAAGATTTGCAAGCTCAGGATAATTATGATCCAAAAAATATTATTATTTAATATTCTTATGAAGCATCCGCCTAAATGCGTTAAAAAAAAAAAAAAAAAAAAAAAAAAAAAAAAAAAATTTCAAAAAAAAAAAAAAAAAAAAAAAAAAAAAACAAAACTTTGAAAACTAAGAAAAATTAAAATCAAAAAAAAATTATTATTTAATTATTTTATAAAAAACCCCCCAAAAAGCGTAAAAAAAAAAAAAAAAAAAAAAAAAAAAAAAAAAACATTTACCACATAGAAAATAGGAAGGACTCCAGGAAGTTCCAAGAAAATTGCTGGAACCTGAAGCCACGATTCTAAGAAGTTTAGAAGAATACAGCATCCACTGTTTGTGCTAATTAAGATTGCAACCGTTTTAGGCTGTAATTCCGTTCCAACAGTATCAGAATCCAGTCGTAGCTGGCGAACAAGAACTATCGATTGCCACTGGGGTTTGTCAGCCATCATTTGTACTCAAAGTTATGAAAATATGCACAGAAATTGATATTAGTAATACCTTTTTTCCACGCGTTTTCTTAGTATTTGTCATAATATATGTTTATTATTTGTTTATTATTTTACGTCTACGAACAATTCTAGAGGGGCACTAATCTATTCTCTATTAGGAAATAAGCCCTCAATTTAAGCTGCCACTCTCCACCTCCACAAGGGTTTCTGGGCAGCCCAGCAGATATTCACTGTTTACTCGTAGGACCCTTGGCACGGAAAATCTTTCCAAAAAAAAAATTTTAATAAAAATTAAAGTGCGACTGTGTAAAAACACGCAGAGGGAATTTTTTGGTGTTTGAGAAAACTTCTGCTGCGGCTCGCAAATCCCAAAAATTTTGTGTCCTGGGCACAGCGAATGGCCGTAATTGGCTTATAAGAAATGGTATGCTTCAATAAGGTGAGGGATACCCTTCTAGTTCTTTGATATCTCACTCGCTCGAGCTAAATTTCGAATGATGGACTTTGAAATTCGTTAGTTTGTTTTACATGTGGAATTAAGGATAGATATTCAAATAAGTAATTATATATGCTGTTTATTTAACCGTAACAAGAAACTGTTATACTTTACATTGTAGCATTCCCTTTCTCGACATGCCCAATTGAAGAGTTAAGGGGTCTTAGTCATGAAACGCTTCTTGCGCATTTCTTTTTTAAGTAAGCATATATTTGTGTCTAAAAAATAGGGAACAAAGCATTCAAAGAAAGTCCTCATCCGCGGTTCTGTTTTAACAGATGAAAATAAAAATTTGAGATGTAGACAGAATGATAAATATTGGTAACGAAAATCATTGTGTCTTCAGAAAGAAGCTTTCTGGTCATCCTCATCCTCAACTTCAATGCTACGGTATTTTTCTCACTGCTGCCTATTGCGACGATCTTCCGCTGGGTGTTTTGGGATTTGCGTTGCTGAGTTTATTTGTTGCTTTTTTAGTTTTTTTTCTTCGTCGCTGGGACCCTGTCTTCAAGTATCTGGTAGTACGGCCGTTTCTATGGGATATGTCTCTGAAAAAAAATAACTGACCCAAACAAAGACCTTTTCTTTTTTCCAGGGCAACCAACCTACTCTGAACCACCGGCAGTTTTCTTTTAGTTCAAGTTGTTTCAAGATATTAGTAAGACATAACATCCGCACAACTTGGACTCTACGACCATACCTAAGAGCAGTACATAGCTGACAAATGCAATTGAGATGGAAGTGGCAAGCTATAGTTCTTGTGTGTCTTCTACACTTGGCTACTGATACTTATTGGAACAAATCTTACTTTGCACGAGACGCCATATTCTATTCTTTTTGTCTTTACCTTTTGCCTTTTGTCCTTTTTCTCAATTTCAGGATGCCATTATTTCTCTAAAGGGCAACTAGCTTTATAGAAGAGACAAAATGCTGCATACTTGACCCCTTATCGTAGCCCTAAAATTCTACCTCTATTTCGATTCTGTACATGTTCATTTTATCGCATTTAAACACTTTATTCGCGGATCCTTTATACTAACTAGTATTGCCATTTTTTTCAGGTAATAGACATTCAGAGCTTGCAAATCCCGTTTTGTACTTGTCTCTATTTTTCTTTTTATAGTTCACATGAGCTATTTCTCAATAGTATTATCTATACGAGCAAATACAATATCGACCTTCCTACTGAATTAATCGACTTATTTTCTTTTCATCAACATAAACAAGAATAATTATTACGTTGACTTGAAAGGAAATACATCACATTTCCAATGTTGCACAGTTTATTTTTCTGGAAAAGAATAAACATTCACTTTCCTATTGAAGATTGTTGTTTGTATTGAGGGGGGTTGACAAAATGCCACTGCTCATTCTTCATAGGGATCCAGATAATGCAGTACATTACTGTAACTTTACCTCCACTGTTACCAATATATATAAGACATACAATTTCTTATTAAGATTTAGTTTCATAACTGACTTCTAACTGTTTACTATAAGAAAAAAGAAACCATTATCACTGAGAAAGCTCTTTATCGATTGCTAACCATTCATTTCCAGAATACTTGTTCAGAATGATTGGCTTCAAATTCATATCAGCACTTGGGTTATTGGGTGCGGCTCTTTCCCAGACAGATACAGATTATACATTCACCACTAATGTTACGAATTATGTTCACGACGGTGATATCGTTGCGGGTAATACACCCTTATCAAATCAGTGGACTATGTATCCAGGTTCTGGTGTGAGAAGTGTACAATATAGTGGAAGCATTACGTTGACTTACAATTTCTTCATCTTATCTAAACAATTAAACGAAGGACTTGAATTTGGTTATCATGGTGGTGTCGTTAATACAGGTGGTTACCAAATTGTTAACCCAGAAGGTCCTCTCCATGTTGTTTTGGAAGGTGAAAGTTTTACAACTGGTTTTACTACACTTTCTGGGCCACCAGACCAATCTTCTAGTAGTTATATTGATTTCCCAGGTGGTTTTACATCTGGTAATGTCATGCTTACGAATATGCATAGCACCATCTCCAGTCGTACAAAGTTAACTAACATTCCTTTCTATACGCTTTGGAACTCCACTATGTATTTTAGTGGACCAGCTTACGCAGGAAGAATAATGATTATCAACAGTACGATTTGGTTAGATGGTGGTTTATTTAATAATGGTACTGTAACCCCGCTGGAGTTTCAGGAACGAGAATCTTCCATGAGAAACATCATAGTTTTGAATGACAAGGTACAAACAGACACAAACTTTGCTCTAAATAATATAGATACACCAAATTCCTATTTGGCATTTACTAGTCCAATCCAATCTTTTGATTTCAAGCCCTCTGCATCTGCTTCAGACGATCAAATCGTTGGAAATCTGACTGTAACAACTGAGAACAAAAAGTTCAATTTCCAGCTATCCATGAACAGTAACCAAACAATATCTTCTAGAAATTTTATAAGTAGATCAATGGTCCTAGATAAGAATGGTACCGACACAGAGGTATACACTATACAATATACTCCAAACCCGGTTATTGAACCATACTCCCAACCAGACAACAAGACTGTGACTGTCACCAAGGAAAGTACTACCGAGACCGATATCATCAGCTTCTTCCCAACTACTGATGCTAACGGCGTTACCCACACCGCCAACAGAACATACACAGTCACCGACCCATTCTCCTTGCCAAGCCCAACCACCGTCACCGTCACCAAGGAGAGCACTACTGAAACAGACTTGATCTCATATTTCACTGTCACCGGCAGCGATGGCAATCTACACACCGGTACTAAGACGTACACTTTGTCTGCTTCTGAAAGCTCATCCAAACCAGAATCATCTTCCGCTAGAGCTCACAGCTCATCCGCATCAAAACCAGAGTCATCTTCCACTAGTGCTCACAGCTCATCCACCTCCCATCAAGAATCCTCTTCCTCTAGAGCCGAAGGCTCATCCACTTCAAAACCAGTATCTTCTACCATTAGTTCCAACATCACATCCACCAGCGGACCACAACCAAGTACTTATGATAAAGACTCCACCTCAGTCTTCACTTCTGATGGTACTGTTGTCACTAAAATCGTGTCACACACCACATACACAGCCAGCAACGGACAGTTGACCACTGATGCTGCCACATACTTGACCTACGATCAGGTCGACGCTAATCCATTGTTCCGCAGCATGAATTCCAGTACCACAACATTCCAGTCCCAAGAAACATCCCCCGTCTATAGAAATGACACCTACTCTGAACCTAGTATGTCCACTGTTGTAGTTACTGTTGATGGTGAGCCAGTGACTCAAATCATTACCTACTGCCCAGATGTTGACTCCAACGGTAAGACTCACACAAGCACTATGACTTTGACTTGTGACAGTAAGACCAGTGTTGCAGCTCAACAGACTGAATCTGGTTCTAACTCTGGTACTTCCGGTTCTTCCGGTTCTAACTCTAACTCTGGCTCTAACTCTGGCTCTAACTCTGGTTCTGGCTCTGGCTCCAACAATGGCCATGGATCATCCAATGCTTCTTCAAATAGCGGGTCTAGCTCCAACTCTGGTAGTTCGAACCAAGGTAGCCATCTAAGTGTTCAACAAAGTGCTTCTGCAGCTGCTGTAACTGCTGCAACCCCTGCAACCCCTGCAACCCCTGCAACCGCATCCCATCCAACTCTAAGCAACTTCCAATACCACGGCAGCGGTTCCACTGTTATCAACAATCTCTGGTTAGTCGTTGCGATGATGTTACTACAACTAGTTTGAAAATAAACTAAAGGAAGAATAGGAATTACTTAATGACGTAGCATCCATAGTTACTTTTCTTTTCTGCATAGTAATTCCTCACATTCAGCTTGAGAGGGCATTGTTATGTTCGTATTATCTATATATCCTTTCAATTGGCTATTTTTTGGATTGAACACTTCTTAGTAACTTTTGATATTCTCTAATTAATAAATAATTGCTTTTAGTTAGTATACAGAAATATATTAGGTTTCTTGTAGAAAAGTTGAAGTTCTTATCCTTGAAGCTCGATCTCATCACCGAACTATAGCTAAAAATATTAGAGTGGGTATTATTCAAAAAGTTGCGCCAGTTATCGACTACAATAACAATGCCCACCAGTTGTTATCATTTAGTATTAATTTTAAGCATGTGACTTTGACATTGAAGAGGTCGTATAATATGTATTGTCACAAACGAACAGAATGAGAGATTCTATCCTTTCAATCCTTTTAGTAGACCTAATTCGAAGACGAATCTTTAATATCATGTAAAATACCCTAATTGTTGCTTAAATTTTGTCTCTTTGTCATCTTACTTTTAAATTTCGTATACATTTGAGGAGAAACACTCGTACTGTTTCCTTGAACAGTACCTATTAAGAGGGAGAGAGAAAGATTGGACAATTCCCGATAACCTAAGTGAATTAAATAACACTAAAGTAATAGTCATATATTACTAAAGATAGCATTAACGCAACCCAATATCCCAGGGTGCTTCTATACCAGTACAAACATATTGTAAGTAGAAAGAGGGAGATAGTAGTCTCTTCATCAGTTCTTGTGTATTAGTAACTTACCATTCCTATGGGCTTCCTTCTTGGCCCACGAAACTTTGAAAACTATGCAAAGTAGTTTCATAAACAAGCTAAGCTCGGGATGTTTTAACGTCCAAATGCAAAAAGCAAACAACCAATGCAGGGACTCTCAGATATTTTTTAAAGATCAGAGGTTGTCATAGGTTCTAAGATACATGAGTTCCTGTGCTAACTGTTCTTTTAGGCGAATGGAGAAGTGAGACTAAAATTTCATAATCTCAACAGGTCAATTTTTTAGCATATAAAAATTATCAGTGAAGCAATAAAAATAAACAAGCTTCAATACTGGTCTATCTTTCTTTTAAATTGTGTTTGAAAGAATACAAAGCCATTTTTTCAGAAACCTTCACATCCTTTCAACTGGGACTGTGATTCTTGAAGGGTCTTCTAATTTAATAAAAAGACGTCCACAAATGGTCGCAATAATAAGTTGCAACTGATCGATCCACACAAGGTTTCCTATAATTTCTTTTTCTACACTTTTTACATCTAAAATCACCAAATTGATTTGCATTTACTAAATATATCTAATCCTAGTTCAAATAAAAATATATACGGTACTACTCAATCCTCTGAGGGATTAAGGAAAACGTCTAATATCTTCTTCATTTTCTTCCTCATTTCAAAGAGGCAATCGAAATGTTGAGCTGAAGGGGTCTTAATAACAAAAAAAGAATTTCACAGGAAAAATAGAAAAAAAATTGATGTAGCTTTACCCCTGGCATAATAGCCTCTGCTTTAAAGCACAATATTAAGGGAACCAGGCTGTAGTAAGCCTTCATCCGCAGTGCTATTTCAACAGATGCAACCAAGTGAATATTGGCAAATTATGGTAAGAACTATCATACATATCTGATTTCAGAAAGAAGAGTTCTGGCCATCCCAATGTTCAGTCCCTGCGCCATTTTCTCTCGGTGCTCATTTTTTCGGCGATCATCCGTTTGCGCGTTTTGGGATTTTCGTAGTTGCTTTTTGTGTTGCCTTTTTTTTTTTTTTTCGTTTCCGGTAGCGGGGCAGCCTGGATTTGAAAGAAGCCTTAATAGTGCGGACATTTCTCGGCGTAAATATTACAGGGTGTGGACCCTTCTCTACATTGCTGCAACATTCAATTGTTTCAAATATTATTAAGAAAGATAGCATCCGTGCAGCCAGGACTCTATGAACTACGATGCTTTCTTAACTTTTGAGCAAAGAGGATCCCACTTCGTTCGCAGTGGCAATCTATGGTTTTTGTTCTCCATCTACGCTTGGCTACGGATTCTGATTGGAAAGGATTTTCCAGCTTATAATATATATGAAACAACTTAAAATCTCTAGCACGAGTTGTATTCTGTTGCCTTCTTTACTTTTGAATCTGGTTCTTGGTGTTTTTTTTCTTTCTCCGGAAAATCCTATGTTCGGGAAAAAATTTACAGAAACGGATGAAATTTGCAGACATTGCTTCTTACCAAAATTTTCAGACTCTGATCAATACGGTAGAAACATTACTGGAGACCTGCCTCTTCTTCTATGTTGTAAATCTTCGTTTTATCGTGTTAAAGAAATTAGTAGCAGGTACTTCATATTATTAATATATATTACTACTATTTTGGATCATAATTATCCCTTGCAAATCTCGATTTCTTTGTAGTTGTTTTTATCTTTCTTTTCATGGATTATGTCAACTGATTCTCGAAGGGATAAAATTCCAATTATATGAAGAGAGTAAAAAATCTATTTCCGTCCCAAATTGATTGAATTATCTTCTTTTCGGCAGCAACAACAGCTACTTTCTTTCTTTTTTTTTTTTTTTGAGTTAAGAGTAAAAACAGAATACAGTGTTGCACTGTTTATTTAAACATATCTTTTCTTTATTGGAGTTGCTGCTTTGAGAGGTTTAGGATACACAAAAATGCCACTACTCATTTCACATAGGGGTTATGCCGTAGCTTGATTATTCCCTCCAACTTTACGTCTTAATTGATTGTTACAAATATATAAGCATAATTTTTATTCCCTGGATTATTGTTATTTCTCTTCATTTTTTGAAAACTAAAAAAAAAAATCACTGAGCAAGTCGTTTTCCGTTTACTAACCTTTCGTTGTCACATTACCTGTTTAGAATGATTGGCTTCAGATTCATATCAGTATTTTGGTTATTGGGTGCGGCTCTTTCCCAGACAGATACAGATTACTCATTTAGCACTAATGTTGAGAATTATGTTCACGACGGTGATATTGTTTCGCAAAATACAGATACAACAAGAGCATGGTCAATGAGGCTAGGTGCTAATGTCAGAAGTATACAATATAGTGGAAGTATTATGCTACCTTATGGCTTCAATGTCTACGCTGAACAAGTAAACCAAGGTATTGACTTTGGCTATCATGGTGGTGTCATAAACACACAGTCTGGCTTCGCTATTAATAATGCAAACTCAGAAGGTCCTCTACATGTTGTTATGGAAGGTGATAAGGTTACAGCTGTTTATCTTACTTTTACTGCAAAAAGTGGCCAACCTTCTAGTGGTTATATTGATTTCCCAGGCGGTATTAAATCCTACGGATTAGATATTTCGAATTTTCCCAGTTTCACCCTCTCCAGTCGCACGGAGTTTACAGGTCCGGCTACCTTTAATTTTAAGAACTCCACTGTGTATTTTGGTGGCTCAGTTACCGAGGGACCACAATTCACTATTTTAGACAGTACGGTATGGTTTGATGGCGGATTATTTTTTAATAATTTAGCAATCCCCCTAACATTTTCAGTCCCTGCTTCTTCCGGTAGAAACATCGTAGTTTTGAATGACAAGGTACCAACAGACACGAACTTCCTTGTATCGGATTTTAATACACCAAGTACCTATTTGGCATTCAGTAGTTCTATCCAATCGTATGATTTCCAGCAGTCTGGAAGTAAGTTAACCGTAACGACTGCTAACAAAACCTTCACTTTCCAGCTATCCATGAAGAGTAACCCAATATCTTCTAAAAATTTCAAACTTGGATCTATGGTCCTAGATAAGAATGGTACCGACACAGAGGTATATACTATACAATATACACCAGACCCGGTAGATGAACCATATTCGCAACCAGACAACAAGACAGTGACTGTCACCAAGGAATCTACGACCGAGACGGACATCATCAGCTTTTTCCCTACAGTTGACGAAAGCGGCAAAACACACACTGCCAACAGAACATACACCGTCACCGACCCATTCTCCTTGCCAAGTCCAACCACCGTCACCGTCACCAAGGAGAGCACTACTGAAACAGACTTGATCTCATATTTCACTGTCACCGGCAGCGATGGCAATCTGCACACTGGTACTACTACTTACGTTTTGTCTGCTTCTGAAAGCTCATCCAAACCAGAATCCTCATCAGCTAGTGCTCACAGCTCATCCACATCAGAACCAAAATCTTCATCCACTAGTTCTCACAGCTCATCCTCTAGTTCTCACAGGTCATCCACTAGGGCTCACAGCTCATCCACATCAGAACCAAAATCTTCATCCGCTAGTTCTCATAGCTCATCCACATCAGAACCAAAATCTTCATCCGCTAGTTCTCACAGCTCATCCACTAGGGCTCACAGCTCATCCACATCAGAACCACAATCTTCATCCACTAGTTCTCACAGCTCATCCACATCAGAACCAAAATCTTCATCCGCTAGGGCTCACAGCTCATCCGCTAGGGCTCACAGCTCATCCTCTAGTTCTCACAGCACATCCACTAGGGCTCACAGCTCATCCACATCAGAACCAAAATCTTCATCCGCTAGTTCTCACAGCTCATCCGCTAGGGCTCACAGCTCATCCACTAGTTCTCACAGCACATCCACTAGGGCTCACAGCTCATCCACTTCGGAACCACAATCAAGTTTTGTTGAAGAAGACTCCACCTCAGTCTTCACTTCTGATGGTACTGTAATCACTCAGATTGTTTCACATACCACATACACAGCCAGCAACGGGCAATTGACTACCGATGCTGCCACATACTTGACCTACGATCAGGTCGACGCTAATCCATTGTTCCGCAGCATGAATTCCAGTACCACAACATTCCAGTCCCAAGAAACATCCCCCGTCTATAGAAATGACACCTACTCTGAACCTAGTATGTCCACTGTTGTAGTTACTGTTGATGGTGAGCCAGTGACTCAAATCATTACCTACTGCCCAGATGTTGACTCCAACGGTAAGACTCACACAAGCACTATGACTTTGACTTGTGACAGTAAGACCAGTGTTGCAGCTCAACAGACTGAATCTGGTTCTAACTCTGGTACTTCCGGTTCTTCCGGTTCTAACTCTAACTCTGGCTCTAACTCTGGCTCTAACTCTGGTTCTGGCTCTGGCTCCAACAATGGCCATGGATCATCCAATGTCGCTTCAAATAGCGGTTCTAGCTCCAACTCTGGTAGTTCGAACCAAGGTAGCCATCTAAGTGTTCAACAAAGTGCTTCTGCAGCTGCTGCAACCGCTGCAACCGCATCTCATCCAACTCTAAACAACATCCAATACCACGGCAGCGCATCCACTGTTATCAACAACATCTGGTTAGTCTCTGTCATGATGTTGCTATCATTAGTTTGAAACTAAATTGAAATAAAACAAAGGTACATACTTAATGACGACATGCCTGATCCATAATTTCTTTCCTTTTCCACATAATCCGTCCTCATTTTCAGCTGGAGAGGACATTGTTTTGTTCGTATTATCTATCCTTTCATTCGATTTTTCTTCTTTAATAATTCTTAATAATTCTTGATACATTCTAATTAATAAGTAAATGGTTTTTGTTAAGTTTTTAGAAATGAAACCCAGTTGGTTAGGGAAAGGTTGAAGTTCTTATTTTGAAGCAACAGGTAAGACCTATCAATGTACAGAATATTTATGATATATTTTCTCAACTATAGCTAAAAATAATAGGATTAGAGTTATTCAGAAAGTTGCAACAGTTATCGGCTACAACAATAATGCCCACTAATTGTCATCATAAAGTAATTATTTAAGCATGTGACTTTAATATATAATGTGCAGTATAGTATATGTTGATTCAAGAGAACAGAATGAGGTTTCTGTCCCATTCATTTCCTATTACTATACCTACTTCGAAATGAATAGAAGATGGGGAAGTTTTAATAGAGTAATTATAAGTCATACTTAAGTTTTAATAGAGTATAATAATAAGTTGTGCTTAATTTTTAATCGATTTTCATACCTCTTTGAAATTGCGTATACCCTTAACAAAAATGACAGAAACACTAAGTCAGTTCCTTTGGAACAACATCTCTCATCAGTACTTGTGGGTGTAATAGTAACTTATAACCTCATTCTTGAGCTACAGAACACTGATAATTTAAGCAATGTAGTTATGTTTCCTAATATCCAAAATAAGTCTGGGATGTTGCAACGTTCACGTAAAAAAAGCACAGTAACACAGAAAGTATCGTAGATTTTTTGCACATCAGAGCATATAATCTAAAATACGTGAGTTTCCAGTGCTTTCTGTTTCTGAGCCAATGATGTTTAAATTAATGGAAAAAGTTACTAATTCAGAAAGGACACTAAGATTTTACAATCTCAGCAGGCTATTTATTAGCAGAGAAAATATCGTATTGAAACAACAATAAAAAAATAAACATTTTTCAATACTGATCGGGATAACTATCTTTTAATTGTGTTAGAATGAATTATTCAGAAACCGATACATCCGTTTAACTGGTATTGCCAAACGTTTAGGGTCTTCTAAAAAATATGAAAGAGACCTCCTCAAATGGTTGCAAATAATATGCTGTTCTAGATGGAAAAAACTGGAGCTACACAAGGTTCCTGTAAAAGCAGGAGCAGTGTTGCTTGTTTAGTCCTTTTTTACCTTGAAATTCATAGAATTGTTCTTCATGTAGATATTAATTATATATTCTAGTTCAATTAAAGATATATGCGGTACTACTGTATCTTTTTAGGGTATAATGAGAACTGCTGTATGTTACACTCTCTGCATTTCCTTCCTCATTTCAAAGAGCCAATTAAATAATGTTGAGCCGTAGAGTCCAGCCCTAGAATACAGGTACAAGATGAGACTGTTTTGGTAACCCTCATCAATGCTGCTCCCTTGAAATACGTAAAAAACAAGTTTAATATTAAACAACGGATAATTAATAGTAAGAACAATATTGTATATCTGATATCAGGAAGAAAAGTTCTGGTAATCCCAAGGTTTAACATTAACGACTACGCCATTTCTCTCGGTGCTGCATATTTCGGAGATTTGCGTGCTGCGATTTGCGTTGCTTTTTTGTTCTTCGTTGCTTTGGACCTTGTCTTCAGGTATCAGGTAGTACGGATTTTTCTTAGGAAAATATCTCAGGGTGTGGACCCTTCTCTACATTGCTGCAACATTCAATTGTTTCAAGTAATAAAGTCATAATACTACTGATTCGCATTTACAGCTTCTAAATATAGTTTAGATATATACGTCATTCGATATAATACTATGAAACAGATAATTTAACAGGAGAAGCTGGATGGGGTTGTATAAC